>MU223935.1:2324509-2355404 GCA_018584345.1 Thuja plicata | reverse complement strand
CTGAGGGCCTCCATTATAAACCTTTGCACTCCATGACTAGAGAGCTATGGATCGATATTTGAGGCCTCATTCTTGAGCAACCTTGGATGGAATGATTCATAGAAGTGTGTCAACATTTTAGCACACACTACTAAACTTGTAAAATGTTCTTTGAAGCTTGTTAGGTTGTTGTCTACATCATCAACTGACTAAATTTTAGCTACTTTCTTGTCCACAGGTACTAGGTCATTTAGAATGTTCACTGATTCTAAAAAGAGAGGGTTTATCATAACTTGTTTCTCTTTGGCTTTTTCCATGGCTAGGACACTGATCTTGATCAAGTCTTCTTCTCCCCATGCATCCAGACTTGTTGAGTCAAGAGTTAAGCTTGACAACAATGAAGTAGATGATTGAATGGATGGTGTGAATATAATATTCTAACTAGTATCCATGCATTCACTTTTTACTGGGATCTCCATGACTGGTGTCTCATTATTTTGATTATCTTCCTCTTTACTCAAATTTTTTGAATCTTTAGAGGGAACTTCATCTTGTTGTCAAGATGTGTCATTAGTGCATACCTCCTTTGTCTCCCCAGTGCTTACAAATGCTTTTTCAACTTTGTCCATGTCATTGTCAAAGGTAGTCATGGATATCTTGATATCATCAATTACTATAGTATCTCCTGAATCTTTTGCTGTATCAGAAGCTATTGAAACTGAGGGCGCTGAAGCCTGTGGACCTGTCTTAGGTGCATTTTGAATCACTAGTTTTGTGACCTATTTGGGAGGAATTGGAGTTACCTTTGTTGTAGGTTTTGTTGAAGGATACATATGTCTATCTAGAAATACCAGATCATACTCCTTATTCATGATATGGAGAACTCTTGTTTTGGTTCTTAGGTGCGGCTTTACTAGATCCAACAGAATGGCTTTCTCATCATGTGAGCATACCGAGAGAAGAGTATCTAATATTTCTTCTCTTATCTTCATATCCTCTTCAATTGCTTGTCTCTTTAATGCATCAAGTATGTTCCATACCTTGTCTGGTATGACTATTTTGATTTCTGATATTGTCCTTTTGAACTTAATCATGTGAGAGATGATCATAGAATGAATTTCTGATTTGTCTATCTCTTGATATTTGTCATATACACTCTTGAGAGATTCTAGTCTTCCTTCATTGAAAATTATGTTCTTTAGAACAATTAGACTAGGTCTAAATCCTACCTCAGGAAGGGCTTGTGTGTTATTTACCTTGCTCCTTGTATTTCTTGAGGATGGATGACTTGTAGGAACTTGCTTCTTCCTTCTAGTCAACTTGCTAGGTACAGAAGGTGGAGAAGATTCTAGGTCAATGGTGGTTGATGGCGCAGATGTGTCTTCATTTGATTTCTTCTTCTTCTTAGGCATATCATCAGACTTTTCTATTTTTACTTCAAGGGGATTTTTCTCAAGTTCTTTGGCTATCTTAGCTTCCCAAGCTCTGTCTAGGTCTTCTTGTGTAACACTATGAACTTTTAAGATATTTGAGGTAATCCTTGATGCCTTCCTTTTTTTGTCAGCACTGTATAAGACAGAATCAACTTGATTTGTCTTTTCTCTGTAAGTACCTCATCTAGGTTCATTGGGATCCTTGGGTGCAGATAGGAAGACTTGTGCATAACCTTCCAAAACATATTCTTCAACTTCATAATCGAGAGGGTGAATCCATTTTGTTCTAGGCTCAACTACCTCCATGCAAGTAGAGTCAATTTCCACCATGAAGCATATGGTGTCTTTGTAATTCTCAACTATTTTCTCAGGTATCTTGAACCTCTTCTACATCTTGATCTTGAATGTTTTGATATCCATGTCCATATTATCTTTGCACTACTTTATGATGTAGCTTTTAGTGATATCTAAGACATAGTAGGTTTACTCCTATCTAGGTAAATATTTGTAGCTTTGCCAACAATGTGGAAGTACAAGTAGATGATCAAAGAGCCAAACCTGAATATCTTTCTCTTTTCATGTTTAATAGCCTTGATGTTCTCAATCAGCTATGCACACAATAATTCATAGAGATTGTACTGAGTATTATCTTTCACTATCCTTATTGCTACCAGAACTATTGATGCGGACACACTATTCAGTCTGCTTGCCTGCTGAAACTTGTATCCAAGTATCATAGTGAGTAGTTTGATGTCATTCTCCTTAATAGGATAAACAGTCATGACGCACCTATCACTTCTAGGTAAGCAAACTTGTTCAACCTACTTCTTAACATCCTTGCCAGTAGGAAGAACAGGTCCAGTCTTAGGAAGTCCATTCATTTCATGGATTAGGTCTGCAATGATGTAAACAAAAACCTCACCAATCCAATATAGGTCATCATGTATCCTGCTTAGTAGTATCTTCACCCATTTTGGCTCATAGAATTCATGCGTGTTGGAATACTCAAAGATAGGGTTATCAGTGAGATGCGTGTATTCATCCTTGAATGAATAGTCTGGTTTCATCATTGAACCCATAAGAGTAGCTATGTTGTTGTCTCCAACTATTTCCTTCTTGTAGTAGATGTACATATGGATGTCTTCCACGTGCATGACTCCTAGCAGAGTCTTAGAGAATGCTCCTTCAACATCATCTAATATAGACTCGAATGGATACTTCTTAAAGACAAATCTCTTCCTTTCAGCAATGTCAAATACAACTGGGGTTGCCATACTTACTTGCAGCTTGATTAAGTAGGGTTTCACAGAAAATTGAAATGACGCGACTTCTAGGGTTCTGTTTCAACTTCCAATCTATTTACCAACTGATCAAATCGATACCTTTGATTGCTTTTGATGCTCGGTGCTTCTATTCTTTGCAAATTTTTGATCTCAGATGTGAACAATGAGAATAATCAATCAATCCACTGAATTATATAAAAAAAATTTGCATTTAATGCCGTAAGTGCTTTTACTGAGACTTTTAAACTTTATTCAGAATGAAGTATAGATGATGCGTGAATGTATACTACATTATTTTGTTATCAATGACATGAATCTAAAGGCGCATATTCGGAGGTGAGTATATCAGCCACGCAGGGGTTCATAGCTAGAATAGCTCCCCCTAAGACCATGAGGGTCAACTATCCAAAAGTAGAAGGTGTGTCCACTAAGGATGAATCTACTACCTTGTTCTCTTCATTATCCTTCTTTACTTCAACCCATATTTTATCTGAGTTAGCTTTAGCTTCCACAAACTTAACTTCTCTTGATTCTTCAAACAAAGACTTTTTAGGATTCTCTTGTCCTTGTGTTCTTGACCTATAAAACCTTGAGATGTGTCTAGCTTTTCAACAAGAGTGACAAATGATAGGAGGTATAATGTTTTTATTCATCATGCTGCACTACTTGGTTGTGTGTCCATTGTAATTACATATCTGACATGTAATATTCTGCAAGTTTCTTTGAGGTTGATTTCTCTAATTGTATTGAGTTTGATTCCTTTGGTTCAGTTGTGACTGATTTCTTTGATTTGTCTTGCAATGAGTAGCCCTATGACCAAACTTATTACATGAGTAACAGTAACCATTGAAGGTTCTAACATCCTTACAGTCTCTTGCCAAGTGTCCATGCTTGTTACAGGCATAGCAAGTACAATTGACTGCCTTGTGCTTATCTTTTGGTGGTTCTACTTTAGTCTCTTCATGATTCTCAGTTTTCTTTTCTTCTGTAGATTCTGTTTGAGCTTTCTTTCTTTCTTGTGATGAATTAATCTAATTTGAGATATATTGTATCCCATACCAGTGGTATCACCTTTTAAATTTTGTGCATAAAGCTATGATTGAATTAAATCAGAACTTGTGTGTAGCTTATCAATTTTGTCTTTTGCTCCTAGTAATTCAAATTCAATTGTATTCTTGATGTTTTCCAACTCCAAGATTTTCATATTGGCTTGCATGAGTTCTTCATCTAATTGTTTATTTTATTTGTTCTTCTCTTCAATAGCTGTTAGGCTATCAGTTAACTGATCATTCAATTCTTCTATCTTATCCTTTAGAGATAATTTTTCTTTATTCAATTTCTTGACCATTTTACCCAAATCATTTGTAGAGCAATCTTTCAAATATTTTCTTAACTTTTTGATAAGCATTTGTGAGCCATCAACTTTTAGTTTAAGTTCCTCATTTTCTTTCTCAAATCTGTCTAGATCTTCAAGGGCTAGTTCAAGATTCTTTTTTAGATGTTTTGTTTCTTTTGAATCCATGATCTCCTCAAGTGGTTAAACTTTCTCTCAGAGGACCAGAGCTCTGATACCAATTGTTGGAAACACTAAGAGGGGGGGTGAATCAGTGTTTAACTAATTATTCTATTTCAGCAACTTTATATATAAATCAATTATATATTACTTGAAGCTTAACACAAGATCACATAACACATAATATGATTACGGTGAAACCTTAATTAGAGGAAACCCCGGTGGGAATTAGTACCCACAAATATTGCACTAGTATAATGAACCTATTAAAGTTCCTTTTCCCTCTTAGGAGCAGTCTTTACAATGACCTGGTTAAAGGCCTAACCCTGTTAGGAGTCTTTTACAAACAACCCTGTTAGGGGTGAGGACTCACTATCTAAGAGCTCACTACTCAATGAGAAAGAAGGATACAACCTCTTGAGAATAGATATGCACTATATCCAAAAGTGAACTATTGTATATGACACAGATGTCTGATCAGTTATGATTATGTGCTTATGCTCTTATCTTCTTTTAGGGCTCTATCGCATACTGACATCTTTATACTTCTCTTCATCTATCTTTGACACTTCAACTATGTCTTTTCATTATGTGTGTGTGTGTGTGTGTGTGTGTTTATGCCTGAATAGACGCGACTATAAACAAGACCTTAGTCGACCCAAAAACAACATACACAATGCTTCCAAACAAATTGGCTTAAGCATGTTTACAATAATGTTTAATACATGGTTAAAAACTTACTATAATAGGCGCTTAGCCTTTACATAGCAAAATATTACATGCTAATCAAAAACCTAAAGTTGGCTTCATACTTTGTATTCTGAACTGCTAGTGTGCTTGTTCTTTCTGTAACTTATCTGTACTGACATTCTGTACCATGCGTGTATAGGGTAAGCATAAAAACATATCATAGAGCTTATGTCTGAAGGGGCTTAGTCTGAATCATCCGTACACATGTGCGCTAGTGCACTAATCATCTATGTATCTCTATTTTGTATTGTCTTCTATACTTAGTCAATTTTCACTACTAAGTTTTCTGTCAAAACTCTATATGACTTTGTTGCCATAATGACAATACAAAATAAGTCATATACTCCCTGGGAGTCAACTTTCCAATAGTATGATGTCTCAAATAAATTTCCTTTGGATCTTAAAAACCAATCTTGAATGGATCTTGGAATAGGAAGAAGCTTGGAGGAATGTGCATGGAGATATCTTCAACAAGAGGGCTCCATAGAGCTTTGAATCCTTCAATGGCTACCAATGGATCTCCTTGATGAATTGAATGCTTGAATGTCTTTGAATGCTTGAATGCTTGAGATTAGATGCTTTCTTCAATAGATCATTCATAGAATTTGGATGGATTGAGTTGCTTCTTTCATCTTCAATTATTTTTTCAAGTCTTAGATGGTTCTTAGCTTGTCTTTCACTCCTAGATTTCACTTAGAGAAAATGAGAGGAGAAAGCTTCCTTATATACAAATCTAGGGCACAATCTTCTAGAGAGGCCTACATAGGAGAATTAAATTCCTATTATACCTATACCCCTATAAGTGGACCTATATTAAATATAATTTCAAGATTCGTTGCCTCGAAGACTGAAACAGTCAACCCGAAAGTGGGAATTAAATCTTTCAGAAGCCCGACATCCAGAAACCTTGAAAACTTGAAATTTGGACCCTGGGTCAGGGTCAAGGTCAAATTTGACCTAGGTTAGGGTCAAGATAGACCTCAACCTAGGTCAGGATCAAGGTCGACCTTGACCCAGAAAGCTCAATTTTGACCCTGAGGTCAAAAATCTCAGGTTTGCAGTTTAGGATGCCAGAAAGAGGCTAGAGAGAAGTGGGAAATGGGGCAGAAGAGGGGAAAAGCCATATCCAAGTTAGAGACCCATTCAAGTTTCTTGAGATGACCCCAAATCACTCACTCGAAGGGCTAAACTAGTCTATAATGGAAGTGCTTCCATATTCTGACTATACAATTATTATGATGAAAAAGATAATGATAATTACCATTAATAGATCTTTTATTTTTTGGAAAATGTCTAAAAGGAAGGAAAAATTTAGTATCATATTTAATTATCCAAAATATTCTTTTAGCAAATGCCAAAGGGTCATCAAAAGGAGGTGTAACAATAGATGGTGTTGGTAAAATAATTCTTAAACAAGGAGGGTTAGGTTTCAAATAATAATGAGCTAAAGGAGTAGGCAAGGGTTTATCTTGAGGTATAAAACCAAGACCACTTCTAGTGACTTGTGTATGAGGGTCAATAGGAACTTTTATGAATTGCTCATCAATACCAACACTTTTTCCACTATATCCTTGTCGAGTGGTAATATCATATCTTATACTGTAGCTACATTTTAATGTGGAGGGAGAGGAACACTCATGTTGAGGTTTATGAAAGTGTGTAGTATACGGAAGTAGAATTCTCTTTAGGGAGATTAAGATTCCTATCGCTATTCAAAGTATCTTTAGGTGGGAAAGAAGAAGATGGTTTGTCAGAATCTTCATTTCTACTTAATGTCACTCTAGGAGATAAATCATCAATTAAATTCTTAATATAGGATTATGTATGATATCTTGATAAAAGGATCATTGTTAAAGATCATGTAAATAAGTGCACAAAATAGCCTCCCTAAGGCTATCCATCAAGGTGGGTTGAGGAAGAGGAGATCTAGGTCTCACTAAAATGGGAACATTAGGAGCTAGATTATCATAATCATGACTAGTAGGTGCTATAGGAGGAGGATTAATTTGGTTTATGTCAATTTAATCCTTAGATTTAGCTTTCTCAATGAAGACTTTTATGAGATCAAGATATTATATGTATTTTCTTAAAATTTTGATAAGAAAACCACATAGAACATTGATAAAATTCTTGACATACACCTTATAAGGGAGACAAATATTTGAAATCCTCATTATAGTGTATGCTAAAATGCCATGAAGGAATGAAAACATAATCAAATGAAACAAAGTATGATTCACTCCATGTGATTGATAAAGAAAATGAGAAATGTAAAAATATAAGTGATCACACACTTATCAACTTTAGTAAGCTCCATGAATGTTATGAGATAAAAGAGATCTAACACCCAAAATAATAAGTATGAAAGTGTTGGAATTATTTCTATTTGAGGTGTTGAAATTCATTTTTTTTCATTGATGTCAGCATATGATTTAGTTGGATGCATTAGAAGTTTCAAAAAGATTGGTTATCACAGGAACAAGCAAGATTGACACTTGTGTACTGACAGTGTACGGTGTTTCAGTACATGCGAGCATGGATTTGTGTATAGGTAAGTATGTACACCTTATATCTAAGGTCTCTATATTTTATATTTTTTTTTGCATGAGTTATAGTTGTTTTGATGAAGACTGGTTATAGTGCAGTGGCAGAGGATTATGATAGAGATGGCCTCTGATTTTTTGGGATAACTTGGGTGTGAGTATGAGTTATAATATGAAATATTAAGGAATGATAGAAGATACATGAGAGAACATTATTTGTGACTCTTGGGTCGTTGGATTCTTGATGATGTTAGTTGTGACATGTAGACTGCGAAGACCTATTTGAGGATGACCACAGAGATGTAACGTGATTAATGATTGGCAAGCGTGAATTGTGGATCTTGGGGGTAAATGATGATTTGTATTTATTAATTAATTTTGTAAGGTACTGTGTGTATCTTAGCAAGGTTCAACGTAATTTTTTGTGTATTAGGAAATTCTTAACAGGCTGACCTAATTTCTTATTGTAACTTGTATAGATAAAAGTAGTGTCTTGATGTGTATTGTATGGATTGGATGTATTTGGATTTTTTTGATTACAATAAAAATAGGTTTTGAAGAGGCCCCAAAACCCTTTAACAAAAGAGAAGAGAGATAGGCATGAAGACCTAAAGAACAACAAGCTTCCCCAAGGAGAGGAGCAGGCTACAAAGGGACAACTCCCAGATTTAACAATAAACACCTACAAAGCAAAAAGCAAAAAAGACACTGGAAGAAAAATAGAGAAAGAAAGCCACCAGCACCGAGGTCAAGACATAGTCTTCAAGAAGCTCTCGGATTCCTCCAGCTGAGTCTGCATAGTCTTCACATTATCTTTCTGCCTCTGAATATCCTGATCATCAACCTTCTGCTTCTTTGACCTAGTATGGGTACCAGGTCCCATCTGTTGGGTAGGTTCAGTGAGGTCAATGGTATCTTTGTTTCCTTCTAGAATTTTACTCAGAGTATTCAAGTTCTCCAGAGTAGACTTCATACCTGTGTTAACCAGGCTAAGAAAATATTTTAACATTTCCTCATTCCTGCTTGTCTTCTCTTGGATAGGTATCATAGCTATCTCGACTGCTTTTTTAATTTTATCATCCATATCAGAACCGTAATCAAGCACACGGGCATTAGCATTGTGAGAAAGCTCCTTTCTAAAAATATCAACAGTATCCTCAATCATAGAGTTCTTTTTTTCCAATTTGATACATCTGTTCTTAAGCTCAACCAAATCACTCTGCACCCATTTGTCCAGATTATAACTGTAGATGGATTTATTTTTTGCAATCTTAAGGGGGGTCATGATGATAGTTCTTCTGACCTGCGAATCCATCATTCTGATTTCACTTTGAAGAGGTTGGGATTTTCTACCATGAAGGATTCTCTCACTATCTTCCTCCTTGTTCTCCTTCTCTGAGCTGAGGGAATCATGAGATTCTAGATTTTCCTCTCCCAAAACCCTAAAGCTATTGTCCCCTGAGTTGTCTGCATTACTATAATTAAGATTAGTATCAGGCTCTTTGTCATTATTGTCATCATCCTCTACCTCAATCTCAGTATTCTCTTTTCCTTCAGTATTAATAATCTCTAGAGCAGGGTTAAGCTTCTCCCTTATTTTCTGATTATCCTGACTTTCCTCGAGACTGTCCTTGACATTTTTGATTTTAGGATCCTCCAAATCCTTCACCTCAAGGGTTTGGGTAGTGGGATTAGGCACAACATTAGTATCCACCTGAGTATACTTGACAACCTCGGTCTCAATGTTCTGGGGAGTAAGCTTCACACCTTCGGGCTTCGGGAGGATAGGGCTAGCTGAGGGCTCCAGGACATTCTTATCAGAAATAGAGGCAATGACATCATGAGGGTGCTTATCATTCTTCGGCCCTTCCAGAGGCTTAGAGGAGGTCAGCTCAGAGAGTGAAATTGCTTTCTTAGGTTTAGGATTCTTTCACAGAGATCTGACATTCTTCCTTTTTTTAATCTGGGCAGGGATAGGGTTGAGAATGTGGTCTCTAGCATATTCAACAATAAGGTGAATAAGCCTGACATGGAGAATAGGGAAATTCTTCACTCTATAGTCAGTAATGCTCTGGTTAAGCGAATAGAGGAGAAAGTAAGGAAAATAAATGCAGATATCATGTCTAAAGTGATTAACTAGGGAAAAATGATAATTGTAGACCCTAGAGAATCTCCCCTCAAGAGTGAATTATTCCATTATAACTTTGATGACAGAACCCCAAATTTTATCAATATTATCCATATCAACATAGTCTTTCTTACCTTTCACCGGGAGAGCCCTCTCCTCATCAGTGACAGGAAATTTCTTATAAGCTCTGGTGCCAACCTTCACCTCTTTTGAGTACTTTAGACCATCCAGTGGGAGACCAGTAATATCAGATAGGAGCTCGAGGCTGGGGCTAAAAGATTTGCCTGCAATATTTACCGTGCCCTTATCCCAGCCATCAACAAAGGCTTTGGAGACATCTATGTCAAAACCATGGAGTCTCTAAAGATACCGATGAACATGGCCTTTCTTCAAAATTCTCCACACTTCCTTATCCTACTTCCACTTGCATTCCGCAGGCTCTTCTCTTCTGAGATCACCACCCATGGCCGAATACTTCACCTGCTCTTTTTTCACAGACTAGGAGATGTTATGATTTTGGTTGTTCTTTAGCAAAATAAGGCTATTAAACTGATTCACAATCCTCTTCACATGCGTGAACTGGCCAAAGATATTAATGATGATATCGGTACATATTAAATTTTGGGCTTTCATAATGGGAGAATGATTCCACATCTTGGAAATGTACTTTGCATTATTTTGAACGTCATTCAAAATCCCCCCGATCTGAGATGAGTTAAGTGATATCATTAAAGCCCCTTTTAATGACTCCTTCTTTATGCCTGATTTTATCATAATTAATAAAAGAGGTGACCACATCATTACTCATAGTATTACCTTTCCATTTTTGCAAGCATGGGCTTTAATTCTATTTGGATGTTGCGAGCATGTGGATGCAAGTTTTGCTTGATGTAGATAATTGGTTATGTTTGTAATGAACTTAATTGGAATTGTATAGGCAAACCAAGTTTTTATCAGTCACTTCACTATTATAAGTATACTTTTATACTTCTCTTTAGAAGGTGGATCTAGATGGTGGGTTTAACCTTCAAAAGGTGGATTTAACCTTCACTTTGGGCAGTGTGCTCGGGCCCTAAGATAATCATTTCATTGAAATCCTAACAAGGTTGAGAAAAATCCTAACAGGTTTTGTCCTTTAACAAGGACTTCTATTGGATGTAATAATCAGCTTCTAATAGGGGTACAATATTTCTAGTGCATTATTTGTGGGTGCTAATTCCCATCAGGGTTTTTCCCTTAACAGGGTTTTCCATGAAAACAAATATTTGTGTTATGGTGTTGTTCTTGAAGTGTTCAGTTTTGGATTGAGTAATTGATTTTAAGTTTTAAAGTTCAACTATTTTGCATTCAACTTATTCACACCCCCCCCCATCTCAGTTGTATTATTCCTAACAATTGGTATCAGAGCTTGTGGTCCTCTAAGAGAAATTTTAACCGCTTTAGGTGATTTTGAGATGGCTTACTATAGGAAGGAGAGTCCAAAATTTGATGCTAAAATTTTTTACAATTGGAAGAAAAAGATGAGATCTCATCTAATCTATTTGGGAATTGATTACTGGAGGATTAAAAAGAAGGATGAATCGATCAAGGAAAAAGATAAATTAGGAAATGCTATTGATGAAGAAAAGAAATTGTTTTCTTGCAATATGGTTGCAAGAGAGAATTGATAAGTGTGCTCTCTTAGGCATAATTTATAGAGGTTAAAGATCTTGATTTAGCTCACAAGATCAGGACAAGGCTAGAGGATCTATATGAAGTTGATCAGTACACTAGGTAGGAAAAACTATATAATTGGAAGGCTAAAATGGAGAATCTAAGGATGTGAGATGATGAGAATCTCAGAGCATATGTACAGAGGGTTACAAAGGTTGTTACTAGAATCAGAAACTCAATAGGAAGATATACTGAAGATGAAGTGATCACAAATATTCTTAGATCCTTGACACCTTCCTACAAGACTAAAGTGCAAGTGATAGAAGAGATCATACCACTAACAAAAAATTTCAACAAAGAAGTCCTGATTGCTAAGCTAACCACCTTTGAGACTACAGAGCTACAAGATGCATTACCCAAAGTAGAGTTTGCATTCAAGGCTATTGTTCATAATGAAAAAAAAACTTTATCAAGCCTTAAGAGTACTAGCCGAAGAAATAGACATGAAGATCTTGGAGAATATGTTGATGAGTGGGCAAAGATTTAAGAAGAAGAAAGGAAATTGGAAAAACTTGTGGCTCTAATAATAAAAAAGGAAAAGAGAGGTAAGGGTAAATTTGAAGGAAAATTACCCCTAAAATGTTTTTCTCGTAATAAGATTGGTCATTTTACATCTAGATGTCCTACAAGGGTTCCTTAGCATAAGCCTAAGTTTTATAAGTCTAATTACTCCAAGGGTGAGAAATGATACTATGCAAGTGAAGGTGTGTCTGATGATGATTCTGTGAATGATGGGAATGAAATTGGATTTACTACTATTAAAGATGATGAACATATTCATGAAGAAAAATCTCTAGTCTTGCATGTTGAAAAGAAATCAGAATGGATCATTGATAGTGGTTGTTCACATCATATGACTGGTGATAAAGATAAATTTGTTCAACTGAATATATATGATGGTGGTGTAGTCATATTTGGTGATAACATTCCTAAGTTGATCATTGGAGTAGGTTCAATCTCTCTTGATGGTAAAATTAACACTGATGATGTTTTACTTGTTGATGGACTTAAGCACAACATGTTGAGTATTGTGAAGCTTGTAGACAAGGGATATCATTTGCAATTTATTGATAGAAAATGTATTATCCAAGGTCAATCTTGAAACTTGATCGCATCAAGTACTTAGTCAAGAGGTAATGTGTTTCAGTTGAATACTACAAAAGTAACTTGTTTTGTTGCAAAGGTAGATGATAGTTGGTTATATAATAGGAGGTTTTTTCATATAAATTTTGATAATATTTTAAGGGCCAGTAACACTAATGCAGTCAAAGATTTGCCAAAAATTGTGAAGCCTACTAACACTATGTGCAGAGAGTGTGTGATGGCAAAACAAACTAAGAGCAACTTCTAGAGAAAATCCTTTTCAGCAAGAGGAAAGTTGGATCTACAAATATTTGTGGTCCTACAAGGACTAGATCCTAATATGGTGAAAGGTACTTTAAACTTTTTTTAATGACTATTATAGGATGATGTCGATTGCATTTCTCAAACAAAAATCTGAAGCATTTGATAAGTTCAATACTTTCAAAAAAAGTTGAGAATGAATCAGGTCTTAAGATAAAATTTCTTAGTTCAAAAAAAAGGTGGAGAGTTTACATCAGATTTGTTCAATTCTTACTGCGAAAAGCATGGGATATATAGACATACTTCTACTCCTAGGACACCTCAGCAGAATGGGATAGCAGAAAGAAGAAATAGGACTATACTGGATGTGGTCGGGACTATGTTTCTTGAAGATAATGTATCTAGTATGCATTGGAGAGAAGTAGTCAATACTACTATCTGCACTTTGAATAGATTTCAGATTAAAGAAGGTAATGATAAGACACCCTATGAACTTTGGTTTGGTTATGCTCCTACTGTAAAATATTTCATAATATTTGGTAGCAAGTTTTATATCAAAAGAGATGACGAAATTAGAAAGTTTGATGCTAGAAGTGATGAAGGAATTTTCCATGGCTATTCTACTAGAAATAAGGCTTATAAATGTTTCAATCTGAGATTGAGAAAATTAGTTGAAAGTGCTAATGTGAAAATTGATGAGAGGTTTCAAATTGAGGTCCCAGAGAATGAGAAGAACACTAAAAATCAAGAGACAAAACAAATTCTTGAGATTGAGACATGCTCTGATGAGCCTATAGAAGCACCAAAAACATCAAGGTATGTTAAGATGAATCATTGTGAGAATCATATTATTGGTGATGTTAATAAGAGCATGATGACAAGGTCTAAAGTTAAAAATGAGCTTTGTTTGATTTCGTAAGTAGAACCTAAGACTACTAATGAGGCATGTAAAGATGAATCTTAGATCAAGGAAATGTAGGAAGAATTAGATCAAATAGAGAAAAAAAACACTTGGGAATTGGTTCCTAAACCTAAAGATAAGAATCTAATTGGAACTAAATGGGTTTTCAAAAGAAAAAAAATGAATAAAGAAGGCATGGTTGTAAGAATTAAGGCTAGACTGGTTTGCAAGAGCTATTCACAACTGAAAGGTATAGACTTTGAAGAAACATTTGCACATGTTGCGAGGTTAGAGGAAGTGAGATTATGCATTGCTTATGTAGCACATAAAGACTTCAAGGTATATCAGATGGATGTGAAGTCTACATTCCTGAATGGTGACCTAGAGGAAGAGGTCTACATTGAGAAACCTAATGGTTTTCCTTTGACAGACAATGAAGACATGGTTTGCAGGTTGAGAAAGGAATTGTATGGATTGAAACAAGCATCTAGAGCATGGTATGCTTGGATAGACATGTATTTATTGCATCTTGGTTTCAAAAAAGATAGTGCAGATAGTAATCTATATTTGAGAACTTGTGAAGATGGAATCTTGACTGTTGAAGTCTTTGTAGATGATATAATCTTTGGAGGCAATGTTGAAATGAGTAGCAAATTCTCTGAAGAAATGAAAAGTAAATTTTAAATGTCTATGATTGTTGAAATGAATTTCTTCCTTGGTTTGCAAATTACTCAAATTAAACGTGTTATTTTATTTCTCAAACCAAGTATATTAAGGAGTTGCTAAAGAATTTTGGGATGGAAGATTATAAACATGTTGGAACACATATGGTTACTAGATTCAAGCTTACTACTACTGATGAATCTCAATTAAGTGTTTTTTAGATAAAATACAGGTCCATGATTGGAGGTTTACATTATTTAACTCACACTAGACTAGACATAGCTAGTGCAGTTGGAATTGTTGCAAGGTTTCAAGTTGATCCTAAGGAGACTGACCTTGCTATAGTTAAAAGTATATTCAAATATTTGAAAGGGACACTGGAATATGGTTTATGGTATGAAAATTCTGATGATTTTACATTATAGTATTATACTGATGTTGATTGGGAAAGAAGTGTTGATGATAGAAAAAGCACTAGTGGTGGAGCATTTTTCCTTGGAAATAGGTTGGTGTCATGGTTAAGTAAGAAGAAGGATTGTATAGCTCAATCTACTGCTGAATCATAATATGTAGTTGTTGCTATAAATTGCACACAGATTGTTTGGATGAAACAGATGCTAAAGGACATTGGGATAATCTTTGAAGAGCTAGGGGTTATACATTGTGATAATACAAGCACAGTGAACATGTCAAAGAATCTTTTTATGCATTCAAAGACTAAACATATTTCAATCAAATATCATTTTTTGAAAGACAAGGTTGCAGAAAAAGAAGTCAGATTGGAGTACATCAGTTCAAAGGAGTAAATAGCAGATATATTCAATAAACCTTTGTCAAAAGATGTCTTTGAGTGTCTCACGGGTATGATTGGGGTGAGAACCCCTCCCTGTGAGAACTAAATGATGCAGGAATGCATCATTCCAAATTTTATTAGAGCTATATTATTCTCTGGACTTGATGCTTGGATCTACTCCTCAGGGGTAGTGATCGCAGGAACACAACAGAACATATTTGGGTGATCAAGCACTTGGTTTTTTGTAGGTATGAAGATTTCAAAAAGCTACATCTCGCAGACGTGGGATGTGCAAAGAAGGAAAAGAGATGTGGCACCCTTATCCATTTATGTCAAAGAGGGAGAGATATAAGTGAAAAATCCCTACCATCTTAGGGGGAAGTGTGAAGAGGATATTGAGAATATTGTATTAAGAAAGCTAATTTTGGGTTGATGGTTTTGCACATATGTTATCTTCAATGAAAAAGGGGGATATTGTTGGAATTAATTTTGTTTGAGGTGTTGACTTTCATGTTTTTTCACTGATGTCAACATATGTTTTAGTTGGATGCATTACAAGTTTCAGAAAGACTGGTTATCAAAGGAACAGGCAATATTGACAGTTGTGTACGGATAGTGTATGGTGTTTCAATATATGAAAGAATGGACTTGTGTATAGGGAAGTATGAACACCTTATATCTAAGTTCATTGGATTTGATAATGATTTTTGCATGAGTTATAGTTGTTTTGGTAAAGACTGGTTACAGTGCAGTGACAGAGGATTATGACATAGATGGTCTCTGAGTGTTTGGGATAACTTGGATGCGGGCATGAGTTATGATATGCAAGCTTAAGGCATGATAAAAGATACATGAGAGAACATTATTTTTTATTCTTGGGTCATTGGATTCTTGATGACATGAGTTGTGACGTGTAGACTAGCGAAGACCTATTTGGGGCATACCACAGAGATGTAACGTGCTTAATGATTAGCGAGCGTGAATTATGGATCTTGGCACGTAACTAATGATTTATATTTTTTAATTAATTGTTTAAGTTACCGTGTGTATCTTAGCAAGGGTCTATGTAAATTTTTGTGCATTAGGGAAGTCTTAACAGGCCAACCTATTTGATTATTGTAACTTGTATAAAGGAAAGTAGCGTCTTGATGTGTATTGTATGGATTGGATGTATTTGGATGTTGTGAGCATGTGGATGCGAGTTCTACTAGATGTGGAGCAATGATTATGTTTGAAATGCACTTCATTGGAACTGTATAGGAAAATCAAGTTTCTATCAATCAATTTACTGTTATAAGTATACTTTTATACTTCTCTTTGGACAGTGGACCCACAAGGTGGATTTAACCTTCACTTTGAAAAGTGTGCTTGGAAAGTGAGATCATCATTTCATTCAACTCCTAATAGGGTTGAGAAGACTCCTAACAAGGTCTATCCTCTAATAAGGACTTGTACTGGATGTAATAATCAGCTCCTAAAAGGGCTAGATCTCCTAACAAGGATAAAATATTTGTAGTGCATTATTTGTGGGTGTTAACTCCCACCGGGGTTTTTCTCTTAACAAGGTTTTCCTCGAAAACAAACACTTATGTTATGGTGTTGTTCTTGAAGTGTTCAGATTTGGATTAAGTAATTGATTTTAAGTTTGAAAGTTCAAATATTCTGCATACAACTGATTCACCCCCCCCCCCCCTCTCAGTTGTATTATTCCTAANTTCCCCCCCCCCCCCCCTCTCAGTTGTATTATTCCTAACAGTAAGAATATTTGGGTTCACCAAAATGTATAATAGGTGAACCTAGATATCTAAATGCATAAAATGTAGACAAGATACAATGCATACAAGGAAGATCTAGAAACCACGTCAGAATGGAAATATCACGCGCGTTGGGTTCACCAAAATGTACAGTAGAAAATGGGGATCACCTAATAGGATCTAAGCTCTCCCCAATTTCATAGGGTACATTAGAATATGAAGCCTCCTCAAGTCAAATCGGATCAACACCACGAGAAAGGATGGAGTGATGCCAATTTTGGATTCGGGTCTTAGGGGTTGTTATTCTATTTGTTTCTTGGAAATTGAGGAGAACAGATTAAGTTACCTAAATCTAAAAATAGTAAAGAGGAAATGAAAATTGAAATGTGTGTACCTTGGAGAAAAGAAGGATGTTTTGTTTTTCTGCTATTTTTCTGACTGTTGGAATCCTGGAATCGGTTGTATTTCCATATCTAAGTCTTGAAACCTACATGTTTTTTATTCTAAAAATTTGAGCCGATTTATGAGGGCACAGAATGTTTGGAACATTTTGTACCTGGGTGTAGAATGTTTGGAACATTTAGTACCTGGTGATTCTATCCTGAATTCGATAAAGACCTGTGTCAAGACCTGCAGAGCTCGGATCTACAATTGCAACTTCTTTGCATGTACCTGCACACGGAAAAATAGGGAAGAAGGTTGAATATAGGGCTTTCCCTCAGCCAAACCCTTGTTTAAGAATCAACCTGGAAATATGAAAAAGTAAAGTATGCAAACATAAAGTGGTGATTAGATCTGATAAATAAATTAGTTCGTACATTCGCAATGTGGATGCCTCTTTAAATGTAATCAAGTATGATAACACAACAACTTTGACTCAACATAAAAACCAAAAGGAAACCATGAAAAGACAAAACCTTGCATGATAGATGTTAAAATCTTGAATTTCCTCCAATTGTCTTGAATTGATTGATGATCTTGATTTGCTCAATTGCTTGCATAAGACACTTGGATTAATTGCTTGTCTATAGATTTGAATGCTTGAAGATAGATCTCAAAATGAGAAGTAGGGGGTTTATATACTTTCTCACTACATTTTAGGGGTTTAACCTTACCTAGGCCGAACACGGACCTAAACCACACAGCAAATCTCTGGATATGGCCCCCTCCATAAATTTGGGCAACTTTTTGGGAGTGTGCAACGCCTAGAACATTGTGCACCTGGGTGCAGAATGTTTGAAATGTTTGGCACCATCTGATCATGCCTCATATTTGTTTTGTGGGCTTCAGGGGATGTGTAGATGCGGGGATTTAAATTACAGTTGATTTATGGGCTTGAAAAAGTAAAAAGGTCATTAATAATGACATAAGGCCTAGGTGATGAAATAAATTAAGTGATTGGAGGAAAAATAGAGGACAACGCCTAGAAATAAGGGCTAACCTCAATTTTAAGCAAGATGGAGGGGAAAGAGAGAAGAAAGAGGACCCAGATTTGAATTTAAGTGTCCACATAAGGTTCTATTACTAAACTGAGTGCAAAATGGTTCTTAAAATGTACACCAATCAAGTGCTTACTTTTTAGGACTGTACACATATAAAATTTAATCATAGAAATTTAACACATCACATCTAATCTACTTCTCATCTCCTTAAAAGGTACAAGTACCATAATCTTATTGTTTCAAGTACACTTTTGCTTATCAAGTATTAGGGGGGATGACCCAATAGTTATGATATTGTTTGCTGATTTAAATGGCCAATATTTTTCACTATAGCACTAGTAACTTTAACTTTAAGGTTGTTAGTGTTGATCATGAGTAATCATAATTAAATGAAATGAATTCCAAGTGCTAAAAATCAACAAATCATGTGTTGTTGCATCAACAAACCAATAAAACATGACTTATTGCAAAACTATTATAATTTAATGAACAACAATTGGCCTACCCTTTTTGTGGGGACACCTCAATTAAAAAACATACTAACTTGGAATCATATTTGATAGTGTGCACTTGAAGTCTTACTTACAAGTAAAGGCCTTGTCAAAGAAGTTCTTGAAAAAAGCGTAACATTTTGAGAGGTGTGAAATTAAGGTGCCCAACTGTTGGATGGGGACCCTCTCCATTAAACTCTCTTTCACATTAAGTTTTGGTTTAAAAAAGTTATTTATTTATTTAAACTAACAAAAAATTCAAAAGATGAATATTTAAACTAAGGGTTTTCTAGTGTGAATAAAGGTACTACCTATCTAGTTCTACTATTAGATCATTTTCATATCTTGTCACTTAAATTTACTTATGGCAGACGTATGATACTTATCATATTGATCTTTTGAGTATCTTGTACTTTCCATTACACCTCTAGATCTTAGATTGCTATTGTCCTAGAATATAAAATACAAATTCAAGATGTAAAATGTTTTTTTAATTTCCCATAAAATAATTCTTTTAATTCATCATATCTTTTTAAATATATGTACAATATGGTTAAAAGAAGAAAATGTAGAAGATTAAATATATGCATACATTGAAGAGAAAATATGATATTTTAGATTTAAAAGAGAAAAATATGAATTTGATTAAATATATATATTATATTTTTGTTTGATATTATTTACAAACTTATTTTATGAAATTCTTTTAGCTTAAAGTTAAAAGTTGAGATACCCATTCTACCAAATCATTCCCAATATATTGAGAGCTCATCTCTTAGGTGACTATCCAGCAAACTAAACTTCATAATATAAAGAAGAAATTATTTTTTTTTAAAAAGTGTTCCCTTTATAAGCTATGCTTTTTAGTTTGCTGTTTAGACAATTCCATCTCTTATTACAGCTAACCAGAAATACAAGATTAATGATTGTGAGTACAAAGACAATTTACTGTGACGCATGCATCAGTCAAGTATATTGTCTTTAGTATTCAAATCCATTCTGAAGTCTGAAAAATCAAGAAGACCATCGTCAGTATTGTTTCCTGTCATCACCATTAATGACTCTTATCTTAGATCGGAGAAAAAAACAATCACAAACATAATCTATTTGAAAATACAAAAATGCCTAGAGAGAAACGTCACTTTTTTTTTTTTTTGTTGGTGTACCATACCCAAAATTAATTTAGAAATTCTCCTCAGCAGAGCTATTTCTTTTGTGTACGTATAACAGAGCAGATAAATGAAGTTCTGAAACTGTTCAATCAACAAAGCAAAAGGTTGACACAAGAACAAAATTCAGGGTAGTACTTATGACTCTGATCATTTATTGCCCTGTAGGCACATTCAAGATCCAATGTCTTTAGCATTCAGAATCACTTACTTCCAAAAAAATATTCCCATGCATCTGAATTTTGCCTGGATCTATGGCCATAATTGATTTTATTATTGAATCATCTAGTTTATGCACATATATTGTTATGACATCTAAGGTTCTAACATAAAATGTTAAGACTATTTTAAATTTTATATTTAAATTGATTAATCAATTGTTTTGTGGGTTTAATAAATTTTCTATTATAATGTACAATTTAATTTCAAATGTATTATAAAGATAATAATTACTTGTTATCAATTATCAATATGTATTAGTATTTCTACTTTCAAAACTTTTACAATAATAAATTAATTGTTCTATACTATAATTATTTTACAAATATTAAAATAAACTAAAATTCCTCAATATAAAACAGCCACCTTCCTTTCCACATTTATAGTTTAGTTTAGTTCAAATAACAATATCCGAGTTGCTTCTTTTGCTGGTCCTGAAGGATCATACAGTCAATCAGGGCTGAGGGTATGGCTCTTCTTTGGGGACTTCATTTTGCTCTTTCTATTGGCATAAGGCGACTTGAAATTGAAAGAGACTCAAAAATCATCATTTATGTTGTCAAGGGACGGGCTTCGGCTGGTTGGAAAGTGGATAGCATCATTAAGGATATTGGAGGTCTACTGACTAGTCTGGATGGCTTCATAGTGAAACATACCTATAGAGGGGGCAATGATGTGGCTGATTCCTTAGTTGTTGTTGGTCTGCGGTTAAACGGCTTACGGTGCTGGCGGGTTATAAATCAGCTGCCATAGCTTACCCAAAGCCTTCTTCAATGGGAGTACAACATCACGAAGGTAAATCATGAAAGTTAACCTTCTCTTTTTCTTATACTTCAGTTTTGGAGCTATCGTGGCCATAAGGGTAAATTTAAATCGCACCCTTGATTTAAATTTGAAAATTATGATGACGACGGACAGAGCTAGACACTCTCATTGCTTTCATGAAGTACTCAGTGACTAGTCATCATTTCCATGCAAGATCGCCTTGGAAATGGCATTACAATTATTTAAGATGGCCTTATTTTAGGCAGGTTGAAAAGTGCAATTTGCGTCTTTTGATGGATCGCCTCGGATTTGGAGACTTTCCAAATGTATTTTCTAACCTCTTCGGTTTAAATTTAAGAGACTACTTGCACATTCCTAAGCATACACATTGAAATGTGAGGTGCGAGGACATTTATTACAATAATGAAGGGGCCAATTATTACATATTAATCCACAGAAAAGAGGCTTTTTATCTTGAACTTTCCAAATCAAGCGATATCATGAATTGCCTCTGCAACTTAGTGTGTCCGTTGGATAGCTCTGCCTTGAACTCATTTTCGTTTTGGTTCTGGGATTTGGTGTTTGTGCATCTGAAATCCATGGAGGGGATAGATTGAGGATTGAGCTAGACCACATTGATGATAAATCTATAAATGACCCAGTAGTTATGTTTGTTTGCAGAGAAGGAGGAGTTCTCTCCTTCATGGAGAATATGATTGGGCACGATGAGAATGTTTCTTGAAATTTTTTGTCCACTTGGAATGAGAGGAGGGTAACTGTTAATGGTATTATGTTCAAGATCAATGAGGACGTTATTGCCAAAGCCACAGGTTTATCTACCGAAGGACGAAAGCAGAAGAAAACCAGTCGAACTTTGGACCAGGCTAGTCTGGAATAGTTCTTTCGACCTAATGAGCACCCAGTTAAAAGAGAGTAAGGATATGACTGTGAGAAGCTTCCACATGTTTGGCCATAGGTGTGTGCTATAATTATGAAATATTTTACTTTGGAGGGTAGACATGGTGTTTTCTATTTCTAACATCTCCCATTTCTCAATCACCTTCAGAACCAAGATTTCATTTCCATACCCTTTTTCCTATTACACTTTATGGAAAATAATATCAGTGAAATTGCTAAAGAAAAATCCATAGTGAAAAACTTTGGTATTTTACATCAAGGGTTGATGTACTACCTATATAAGTTCCATTTGTCTTTGTGTCCTCCTAGAAATGTCTATATCCAACTTAAGGCCTCCATGCCCTCCTAATCCTCATTGTCACATTCCCCTTCTAAAGTAAGCCTTCTCCCTCCCACGAGCCCAGGTAGAAAGAGGTGTGTCAAAAACCCCCTTAGGATTAAGGGTTCCATGGAGGTGTCTCCCAAGACTAACTCTACTAGTAAATCAAAGAAGAAGAAAAATTAATAACCTTAGCTTGAAAATGAAATCCCACAAAAAAACTAAAAATGCCACCTACCAGGTGAATTTGGATGTGGAGATTACGGAGGAAGCTATCACCCCCTACCGCTCCAACAGAATTGCTAAGGCAAAGGGAAAAAGAAAAATGAAAAAGTTGAGCCCTGAAAACTCTAAGGAGACTGGGAGTAATGGTGAAGATGAATTTGAGAACGACTCCTCATCCCATGTGTCAGAGATCCTGAAATATGACATGTCCCCTGCTCTTGCGGTTAATACTAATCCTCCTATTACTCCTCCCTCGCCTCAAATTTCCCAGATTAATGTTATTGTGGAAGAAATTTAGGATAAAGATACCTCTAACCCAAGTTAGTCCCTAGATGGTTTCATGAGCATAATCAAACAAAAGGTTGCTGGTATTGAAAGTGGCCTTCAGAACCTCGGGGTTGAAGTGGCAGGTTTGGATACGTGTATGCATGATATGAGTAGGTTCACGTTGAAGTTGATGCATGGCTCCGCCTCCACCCTATGTCTGTTGTAGGATCAAGTGAATGGTGGAAAGTTGAAGGAAGATGAATATTACAAAGATTTGTTCCAATTCCTTTCTGAGGAGTGGGCCAGAGTTTTGTTGTCAAAGATGTCAACCAAGAAGAAATCTTGATGAAGACAGCTAGTTCTTTTGTTTTTTGGCTTCTCTCTCGCCTATGGGGCCTTAGATTTAGAATTTTAGTTTATATTTTTTATGCTAAGGTTAACTCTTTGTGGTTTTTCCCTGTGTGGCATAGTTTGTATACTTTTAATACTGCTAAGACTGTGAACTCTCTCAGATTAGGTTATTTTATTTTACCTTCTATGTGGTACTATAACTATGGTTGGTGGTTTAGTCGTAAAGAGTCTTTTATTTTTTATAGAGGTAAATTTAGGATGTTGCTTCTTATAGTGGCTAATATTCACTAGTTGTTGTTAATGTGATGTTAATGGTTGTCTAGTGTTAATCCTTTGGGATACTTTTATGCTTGTTCTATGGGAGAGCACCCTGATTTTGTTGCTTCTTTTATCAAAAACAATATCCATCTCACTAAAGATTTTCTTAGAGATTGAAGGAATAATCATATATTTCTCACAAGTTGGCTTGTGTCAAAAATAGTGGTTCCTTTGATTATTCTTGTGTATTTTAGGAGACACTTTTGAGATATATTCTTAAAGCTTGATGGTTTATTAAATTCACCACATTTTCATATGGATTAAAGATATACCAATTAAGGTTTTCCTAACATAATTATCTGATCCAAAATACATATAAGTAGAATATTGTTTTTACATTTGTCCATAGATAATTTGGATCTCCATTTTAATGTTATCTATTACTCTTTCTAGAACCTTTAGCATAATCATTTTAGATGTGAGGAAAGTGAATCCCTAGCATGTAGTTGACCAAGTCATATGCCTTGTCAAATTTGATTATCATGCCTACTCACTTATATGTAGTTAAAGGAGTTTCATGGAGAGTAACTATTCTATTCAAAATTGTATTCTAGTCACAAAACACTTCATACTTTATAAATATATCAAAAATATTTTACACCATTTTATGGGATCATAGAGAAGAATATCTATTTGTTCTCTAAAGCTTTTTTTAAATTGGTCGTGGTGTTTTATTCCATTTTTGGGAGAATATAAGAATATTCATTCATTCTCTAAAGACATTTTTCTTTATCTAAATTCATTCATTGTCTCAATTACATATTTCCCTATAATTCCTCATAATATTTGAAAGAACTTGACTTGAAATATTATATATTTAAGATGAAAAAGATGCATATGGAGTGTGAACCTATAGCTGGCTGGGGCTTTTGTGCCTTGGCCCGTCTGTTTGTTGTGTGTTCATGGGGATTTTATCGTGTGTGGGGGGGATATTTTGCATTTTTTTGGTGGGGTTTTTCAGGGTGATCGGTTTAGGGGATTTTGTGTTCGCTAGGGGTGCTTTTGGGGTATTGTTTGGGAATGTTGTTTGGGGATTTTGTTGTTAGAGGAAGGTGTTGTTATTTTATTTAGGTGGTTTTTTTCATTCTCTGATTGGATGGAGAACCTTAGGGCTTCTAATAGCCTCATGGTTGATGGTGATGGGCCCTTTCTTGGATCTTCTTCAATTGTGCATGTACAGTCGTCTAATTATTTTTATGTTGGGGAAAACTCTAAATTGAACAAAGTGAATGGGTGCCTTCCAAGGAGTAATGATCGTCATGTTCTTGTCATTCAACCTGAATCATTTATGGAAGATGTGGCTTATTGGAGCAAGCATGCTCTGATTTGTAAATTTAAGGGGATTTGAATTTATTTGTTGGCTTTGGAAGCTTGGATTCGGCATACATGGTAGGTGGAAGGAGATATAGATATTATGATTATCGCAAATAGCTACTTTATGGTTTTTTTACAAGCATGTCTGATCGGAATCAGGTGTTTGAGGGTGGTCCATATTTTTATAATCATGTGGGCTTGTTTTTTAAACCCTGGCATGCGGGGTTCAATTCTACGGAGGTAGTTCCCTTGAGGGTTCCAGTTTGGGTTCTTTTTTTGTGACTTCCTCTAGATTTTTGGAGGTAGGATATTCTACGACAAATTGTTGCTTTGTTAGGAAAGTCAACTACAATTTCCCATCAAGCTCTTGATAAGAAGGTAAATTCTTTCACTCGTATTTGTGTTGAAATTGATTTGAATAACCCACTGCCAGACTCTTTGGCAATATGTTTAGGCTCTTCTACATGGGTGAAAAAATTAGATTAAGAATCTCTTCCTTTTTGATGTCTAATATGTCATGATTATGGCCATCTCTAGCATTAGTGTCCTTGGATTAATAAGGGGTTTGGTAGCTTTGCTAGTGGATTTGGTAGTTCTCCTTAATCCTCAGTCCCAAAGATGGATAAAGAGGGAAAAGGGAAAGGTCATGTGAAAGAAGATGCTAATGGAAAGGATGGTTTTATACTAGTTAAGTCTCACGCTAAAGGTAGGGGGCAGAAGAGGTCCTACAAGGACATGCAGTCTGATGAGAGTTACAACTGATTCAAGGCTCTAGATACTCTAACCTTAGAGGAAGGGATTCCAATTGAATTGTATTCCTTTGTGACTGGTATGTATGTGGGAAATATGCATCATGAGACTTATGTTACTTGTCAGGGTATTAAGTTGCAGCAAGCGGCTCCCCCTACTAGTCTTGTGTTAGAGGCTTCAGGAGATCTAGCAGGTTTACAAGATGGTAATATTTTGGCAGATTTGACTAGGGAGGTGCAAGCATATGGTAAAGGTAAAGGTCTTCTCAGGCTTGGGGATTGCAGCAATGACCCCTCAAGAAATTCTCTTTTGAAACTTCCTCGAAAGGTGGCTGCAAAAGGATCAAGAGAATATTAAATTAGTTAGGGAATTACTGGTGGAATCTGGGTTCATCAATCCCATTGAGGCTCACTTCTCCCAATCCCCTCAATGATTATTCTCTCATGGAATGTTAGGGGGCTAAATAGTATCCCTTGACAAAATTCTATTCAATAATTGGTAGCAGTTCATGATGGAAACTACAATTGAAATAATTTTTATGTTGTCATTGATGTCAAACCTTAACTGGTAAGACAGTTGCTATCTTGTAAAGTGTCATATCAATTGATTGATGAAGAAGATTTGAAAATAAGAGATAACAAGAAGACCTTGTGAAACATTTGAGTTATGTGGAACTACAATGGCTACTTGATGAGATTGCACCTTGACAAGGTAATATATTTTTTATCTTAAGTCTAAAGTGAAGTTTGGATGACTACAAGATTAATCTTGACCGAGTAACATAGCAGAAGATTAAGGAACTTATGTTTGTGCTGAGTGATGTGAGTTTCGAATGAGCGCTAGTATGTACCGAGAAAATTTAGTGTCGACTGAGCATCAGTATTTACCGAGTGTTAGTAAATTACCGAGTTATCCAATGATGACCAAGTGGAAGAACACAATGATGACCGAGTATCATTATTTTGACAGTTTGAGAGAGATTTGAGATCCCAGCCAACATAGTTGATTTTCTTGGGATATGTAAAGTTTGTTGGAGATAAGGATGATTGTTGTGGAGAGTTAAATGAGCATTTAATATATGTTTAACCATTTTTATGTATGGATTCAAGTAGGAGTTTTAGGATGTATTCTACAATGTAGATGGAAATGAAATGTTGGAAGGATTCGTTGGATCTGACCAAACCCTAAGATCTATGGTGATGATTAAACAGCAAAAGATTGAGCTACCTGATCAAAGAGGTATAAGATTAACCTAATTGCAGGTTATGTGTGTGTAGTATGAGAGGTTAATTTAGTTGATTGGAAAATCTAAGCAGAAGGAAGAAAAGGTTGAAGAGACCATTATAGGACTGCACAGTGGTGATTTATTGAAGGATTTTTGAGCAAATTTGAGTGATAGAGATGACAATGAAGGCCAGTCAGTGAATTAGAATTTAAGCTATAATTGGATCTGTATTTGCAAAGTGAGTTGTATGTTTCATATCACAATTTGTTGTTACTTTCTAACCATTGTATCAGTTGCAAAATCCTTTTAAACAAGGTTGACCTAATAGTCATATTGTAAATCCTTTAATGAAGGTGACATTATAATGGAATGGTCTAAGCCCTTTAACAAGGTTCACTTTTAATAGGGTGATTAAATCCTTTAACCAGGTCACATTTAACAGTGTGTATTGTATTAGAATTTTTTAACGTGATGCCTCCCGCCACTGCTATGTTTAGGGAATCAGTCGATGTTGCCCTCGTTGTTGGTGCTTGGGCTCCTCTTGTTGCCACCGTAGCTGCTGATAATGTTGTTGTAGATTTTTTAGTTGTTGTTGTTGTTGATGTGGCTGTCGTTGCATCCCTTGTGGATGCTAGTGGTGAAGTTGTCAGTCGTCAGCCTTCCTGCGGGTTTCCCTCCAATGGCGTGGGTGCAACACAAGTGGTGCCTGGTGCGGTGAGTGTTTCTTCTGATAGGAAGGGAGGGATTAAGGGCCCCCGTATGGATATTATAGAGCCCTCCTCTATTTCTAGGGAAGATGTTGCACTAAATCTAGCGGCAACCACTGTGCATGTTCCCGTTTCTAATCCAATCTCCATTACTGTGGCTATGGAAGTGGAGGAGGAAATAGATGAAAATATTTCTATGTATTCTTCACATGCTTTGATTTTCAGGTTTAGAGGTTTTTGGCCTAGCCTCCCGAAGCTTCATGATTGGATCTTTATTCATTGGGAGCCTATCCTCGTGGATTCGGTGCACATCATCCCCTTGGCCAAGGGATATTTTGTAGCTAAATTTGATGATTTTGTGGACAGATTATCTGTTGTGCGAACATTTTTCAGCTGTGAGAATCATTTTATGCTCATGGTTAAGCCCTGGCATTTTAATTTTAACCCTATTTTGGATTCCTTTTCCAGGTATCCTATCTAGGTCTGTCTTCCTAATCTTCCACTGCATTTATGGATTGACTCTCTGCTAGAGGGGATTGGTAATGCTCTTGGGGAATTTTTATTGGTGGATGGTGATTCTTGTGACATTCTCCACTCTAATTATGCTCGCATGCTTGTGGATATTGATCCCTCTAAGGGTCTTCCTGAGGAGATAGTGATCAACTCTTCCAAAGGAAAATGGATCCAGTCTCTAGATTATCAAGGGATTCCCTTCAGATGCAAAAGGTATTTTAAAATAGGGTATATGGAAGCTCAATGTGGTATGGTTAAAAAGAAAAATAATTATTCTTGGTGGAATGGGGCCTTTGCTCAACACTATGTGGAGGAAAAGAAGCCTGTTTTGCCAAAAAAAAATTCCCAGATGGCTATGCAGGGTTTGGTTGTGGCTCCTGAGTGTTCTCCAGGGTCTGTCTCACTGGTGGTTTTGTCACCTGGTTTGGTGGGGGTTGCCACATCTCTGGTACCCCCTGGTGATGTGGGGGTGGTGGTGGCTTCTGGTTCTATGGATGCTTCTCCTGATGTATCTACTGGCATTTTGGCTACCCCTGCTGGTAGCTTTGATCATTCTAGCTCAGTTGATGTTCCTCCGTGTTGGCAGGACGAGACGGCTAGAGTTTAAGAGGGATGGATTACTTTAAAAGGAAAAAAATTCAAGTCATCCTTTTCCTTTAATATGACTCTTCAATCCCATCATAAGGGTGCTAAAGGTAAATCCTAGACCTGGATTTGTCTTTAGCATGGGTTTGCATGAAGATTGTTTCATGCATTATTTCTCCAAGGTTGTGGGTGCCTGTTGTAAAACCCTCACTGTGGTCTTGACCCATTCCATTTAGAGGGCTTTATTGAATATCTGTTATGACCTTCTTGTACAAGGTTTCAAGGCCCCTTCAAAACCTATTGTTACCTTAATCAAAAATACTTTGTATTGTAACCTTTAACCGGTTTGGCTCCTCACAGAGCTCACTTTAGAAGAGTGAAAAATTTGTAGTATGTTACTGGTGGTTTTTCCCATATTGGGTTTCCATGTTAAATCTTGGTGTCATACTTGTGTGAATGTTATTTGATGTTTTGTATTGTTAATATTTTTATATTCTGCAAGTTGATTAAATTAGGACAATAAACTGCACATTTATGTTATTGATTATGTGCTATAGAGACTGAGTGGATCTGAGTTGGTTGAAGTGTTTGAAAGTTCAATTGGTACATCTATACCTGAGGATAATTGATTCACTCCCCCTCTTAGTTATTCTAAATCATTCTAACAATTGGTATCAAATCTATTGTGGTGCTTGTAGAGAAAATTCTGAAGGTACTTGAAGCTAAAGATCAAGATATATAAAAAGGAGGTACCGAGGCTGAATAAGGAGAATTTCCCTGCATGGCAAATTTTGATGAAGTTACACCTAGCTGGAATTGGAGATGCTGCAAAATACTATGTGGAAAATGATTACATAACAGTTCCTACAGTTATGATAGCTCAGCAGATGAAAGAAAAAAGAGAACACAACCAAGCAATGTTGGAGATTGCATCAGCCCTAAGCTATCATGAATTTGAAGACATAAAAGATTGCAAAATTGTAAAATAAATGTGGGATACATTGGAAACTATCTATGGAGGTGATACAAATGCACTGAGAGCCAAATCTGAAAGCTTGAGAGGTAAGTTTGATGAAATGAGAATACAAGATGGTGAAACTATTGTTCAATATTGTAGCCGAGTTAAGGAGGTTGTAAATGCTATTAGAGGAGCTAATGGAACTATTAGTGATGATATTGTTATTAGCAAGGTAGTAAGAACCTTACTTCCTATATATGATATTAGAGTATCTACTATACAAGAACTAAGATGTACTCATGGTAACAACTTAACTCTGGAAGGTTTAGTTGGTAGACATACTACTTTTGAGTTATCAAATTTTGATAATTTCACTCCTCACCATGTTGATTCTGCATTCAAATCACAATTGACTCTTCATAAATTAAAGAAAGGAAAAGAAAGACATATGAATAGCGATAGTTACACTTCTGATGAAGATCTTGATGAAATTGAATCACTTATGGCTAGAAGACTACCAAGAGGAAAAGGAAAATTCAAAGGAAAACTTCCTATAATCTGTTTTTCATGTAACAAAGTTGGCCATATTGCAGCAAGATGCCCTGACAGGAATGACAAGGATGATAGAAGAGAAAGAAAGTACAAAGAAAAAAGGGATGAAAGAGATTTCAGAAGGTATAAGGACTATAAGGACAAAGGTAAGAAATCTTGTTATATTGTTGAAGAAGAAACTCATAGTGAATCTGATAAACCTAATGACAATCATATAGAAGTTGTTTATGTTGCTATGAAAGATGATTCTGATAAAGATGAGAAAACTGCAGTTATTTCATATATGAGTAAAGGTGATAGATGCATAATTGATAGTGGTTTCTCACATCACATGACTAGAGATAAAAGTAAATTTGAAACCTTAAATTATTGCAAGGGTGGTAGTGTTAAGTTTGGTAATGACAAACCATGTCCTATGAAAGGAAAAGGATCAATAAAACTAACTGATAAGATTGTTGGAATTACTAGAATGATGTGCTGAGAGGGGAGGGGTGAATAAAAACCTCTAAAACTTTTATGTGATTATCCCATTAATCTTTGTGTCATGAGATTTGTATATTCACCTATCTATCTGTTCATCTTTCTTTATGTGTGTAAAATCATAACTTAAGTTATTTACATGTGTAAACATTCAAGAAACATACATGAAAGTAAATAACACATAACACAAGATATGATACTGTAGAAAACTCTTGTTAGGAATTAAAAACTATGGTGGGGATGTCACCCACAAAACTTCACTATCTGCAGATAAGAAGGGAGTCGATTAAGGCTTACAATTTTATCACTTCTGATGATCTACCCTGTTAGGAGTATTAGAGTGGAGACCTGTTAGGATCTACTTCATTTGAAGCTTTAGCAACACTGTTAAGTGTCCACTATGTTAAGAGATTTGTCAAGAACTGTTAAGTCCACCTTCTACTAAAGGATTTCTAATGTGATGCACTTGTTAGAATGCAACTACATTATAAATGTTGATCTGATAGTATATGAAATCTCTAATTGCTGAT
>MU223935.1:2306707-2320395 GCA_018584345.1 Thuja plicata | reverse complement strand
TATGTGCTCACATATCTGTATGGTGACTGGTTTTCTTATGTCCCATACTACTTTGCCTATGGAAGGAAAGTATTCTTCAAAGTAAAATAATATGCACATAATAAGAGAACCAAACTTACAAGTGTTTGTCCTTCATGACCTTATAGTGTTCATGTTCTCCTCAAGTTGATTTAACAATATTTTTGAAAGATCCGTCTTCTTTCCTTGTTTGATGATCTTGTAGGTTGTGCTCATAGCAGTGCTTGCTATGTTGTTCATTCTTATGGCCTGAAAAATTTTATATCCTACTACACATGCACCAAACTTAAGTTCCTCATTGGTGATGGTGTTAACCTTGAGACCTCTGTTATCTGATTTTGCACCTGTTAAATCTTCTACTTCCTTTCTGGATGGGTGCTTGTGAGCTTTTGGCTTGTCGGTTGTGGGCTATCCAGTAACCGCATGAATAACATCTTTTGTTATTCATTTAGGCTCATCAAGCCACAATGTATGGTTATGCATTCTGCTAAGAACTATCCGTATCCATTCTGACTTAAAAACCCTAGGAAAGTGTAATGCATTTGTCAGACCTTTCACTTTCAGATGCTTGTGCTCTTCTTTCAGGTTTCCAGTGTCATCACATAGTGCCTTATAGGACTTATCTAGTTATAGATCTCCTATTTTTGAGATCTTGCAATGTATATAGGACCTTAGGTCCTCTACCAGAAAAACCCTAGGTGGGATTCTGGAGAATGCTCCAGAATCATCAGGTTGTGATGCAATTTTTGGGTGTAACTTGTATTTAGGATCAACACAAGTACTATTGCTAATAAGATTAATCATTTTCTTTTTATCTTCTTTTAATTTTTTTGTTCTTCAAGTAGATGCCATCGTATTTTGAAATTTAGGGCTTTCCGTAATTTAAACACAGTGCAGTCGGTGATTGTCGGTACTTACTGAATCTCTGTGATCGCTCGTGAATCTATTGAGTCATGTTTGAATCTTGTTGAGGTCGCACTTCAATCTGTTCTTTAATCGCTCTGCTTCGTTTCTTGAAAATTGCAGGTGCAAAATGAGTTCTTCTGTCGCGCTTTTATAACCTTTTGTTCCCTAAGTTGTCATTAATGCCCAACAACTCGTCGGTATACAAAGACTGAGTTCGTCAATTGAGGCATAAATAACATCGTCGGTGTAGGCGCAAAGTTCCAAGGTAGCTAGAAGCTTTGGTGATTTCACCAATGATTGTCGGTAAGATGGCGACGACAACCTTTGTCGGCTCAAAGATCACCGATGTCTGTCGGTAACACTTAGCAACTTGGCTTTTGTGTAATGCCGCATACATTTCAGTAAGTAGTGTCAACTTTACTGTGTGTGTTCACTGATGCTTATTGGTACCCATTTACCGATGGAATTTTTTTTCAATAATATTACAAGTAACAATATAGTGCATCTTCAATAATGCTAATTTTGTCAATATGATCAATGTGTAATGGAACTGATGCATAATATAACTTTTCATAATGTAGTTCCATACTTGTGCAACTTAATTGGGAATAGTGATGCCACCAGATCCATTGGATGGGGTGTCATCATTTGTATTGCTTGTTCCAGCACCTTCAGTGTTTGTAGTTTTTCTCCACATCTTGTTTCTCATCTTCTTGATGTCATCAATGGTGTCTCCATTGGGATAAGTGCTTGTTTTTGTCAGTCAGTCTTTGCAATATTTTATCACATGTCCAACTTTATGACAATGTAAACATGCCATACCTAGATTGGTCCATCCTCTTGGTCTTCTAGTCCATTTTCTCATACAGTTGGAAATAATATGACCATGTACCTTTCACATGTTGTGCAGTTTACCCATGTGTTATAGTCCCAAACATATGAGTTACCGATTCTTGTCGGTTTATAGCCATTATCAGGTTCTTTTGGTGTCCATTCTTACTTGTTCTTTTTCCAGCACTCCTGATGTGTATGTCCATTCATTTTGCAGGTAGGACAGTACTTGTCCATGTAGGTTTCCTTCTTTGGATTTGTCACCTTGGATCTACATTCATGTGCCTTGTGTCCTTTCTTGTGACATTTATAACAATTACCATTGAAAGCAGATTGTGAGTGAGGAATACCTTTCATTTTGTTTCTGCAAATGTTTGAGGTGTGGCCTGGTTTTCCACAGTGATTGCATGACAGCTTCTTGGTTCTTGGAGTTATATAAGCATTCCTTTGATCTGATTGATTAGATGATTCTCCATTATCAGCGTACCCTAGACCTGTGTAGTTGTTGACTCTTCTTTGTCCGTCAAGAAAATCATCCATTCTTTTATTGCTATCTTCAGCTTTCTTGATTAATTCATTGTGCTGATTTTGAAATCTGACTTCATGCTTTATCTTTTCATTCTCTTCTCTTAGCTCACTGATGATCTATATTTTGTCAATGAGTTCAGTATTTAATCTGTTTGCCTCTTGACTCATAATAATAATCTGATTGGTAATCTCATGGTGATGATCAGTAAGTCTTTGAATCTCTGATTCTTTTTTCTTGTAACTTCTCTGTGATTTTACTCCTATCATCAATAGCCAATGTTCTCTTTGATTCATCTTTTCTTGTATCATTCATGACATCAATCATTTTTACCATCTAAGTCTCTTGACCGATTTGCAGCATCATGATTTGCTCTGTCAGATGTAGATTGACCTCTTGTAGACTTGTGATCTCTTCTACTGATGTGTCTAATGCTTTGCTTGTTATTGATTCAGCTAAGTTGAAGTGATCTGGGATCTCCTCTTCTTGATAATCTTTTTCATTAAGCCTAGATGTCATAATATTTCTTTCATCAAGCAACTTTCTCATGCTTACTCTCGCCTCTTTGTACTGCTCATAGTAAATCTGAATTTGTAACTGCTCATTCTCAATAGTCTTGTCTAGTTTATACGTTTCCATTGTCTTGATCTTTTCTCTTAAGTCTTTAAGCTTTTCAAGAAAGAGACTTAGCTCTGATACCAATTGTTGGAATTACTGGAATGATGTACTGAGAGGGGAGGGGTGAATCAGTACCTCTAAAACTTTTATTTGATTAGCACATTAACCTTTGTGTCATCATATTTGTATATTCACCTATCTATCTGTTCATCTTTCTTTATGTATGTGAAATCATAACATAAGTTCTTTACATGTGTAAACATTCAAGAAACATACATGAAACTAAATAGCACATAACACAAGATATGATATCACAGAAAACTCATGTTAGGAAGTAAAAATTGTGGTGGGGATGTCACCCACAAAACTTCACTATCTGCAAATAAGAAGGGAGCCAGTTAAGGCTTACAATTTGATCGCTTCTGATGATCTACCCTGTTAGGAGTATTAGAGTGGAGACCTGTTAGGATCTACTTCGTTTGAAGCTTTAGCAACACCGTTAAGTGTGCACTCTGTTAAGAGATTTTTCAAGAACTGTTAAGTCCACCTTCTACTAAAGGATTTATGATGTGATGCACTTGTTAGAATGCAACTACATTATAAATTTTGATCTGATAGTATATGCAATCTCTAATTGCTGATAATAGATCTTATAAAGCTTACAATGTATATGTAATCACCTTGAGTGATTGAATGATACCTTGTCTCTACTCGTCGGTAGCCTTGTTTGTGTTCTTGAGAACTGATATGATCTATTTCTAAACTTTGCATGAATTCACTTATGCTACTTAGATGGTCTTCATGGCTACAATCATTTTCCAACTATCTTTATTACAATGATTGAACATCTATATATACTAGTTTATAGGTCCATTCTTGATTCACGCTTTTCAAGTTAACTCTAGATCCAAGGTTTACAACTTGACCTTGATCTTTAGTTAGTTATGTTTTAGATCCATTAGGATGCTTTAAAAAAATTACAATATACTTTCTTGACCCTCAAGTAATGATTTAAAACAAATTAAAACTCTATAAATAGAATTACAATGTTTTATCTGACGTGGAAAGTCAGATCCACTATTTGCGGGTTCTATAACTGACTATCAGTTATGATGCTCGGGCTGCTCTGTCAGTCTGTCAGGTTTCTTTCATTCTTTTCTTTGTCGGGCTTCTACTCCGTTGGTGTCCCTATATTGAACTTTTCATCGGGTTCCTTGCCTTTTCTGTTCTGTCGGCGATGTTCATAAAACTGTATCGTCGATGATGTCCTTTATGCTTTGTCGTTGGTTCAACACTTGATAGTGTTCGTCGGTAAATTCTATACTTAGCATTTTCATGACAAGCATTGTCATCTCGTTGGGTATGCAGTGTGATGTCTGTCGGGTATGCCTATACCGATGTCTTTTATCATGTTTTTCACTTAAGTATACTAATGGAAAAACTTAATTTCATCAAAGATCACATGTGACAATGCCTATTGGGTTGAAGGACTAAACTATAATTTGTTGAGTGTGGCTCAGCTGAATACTTCTGGATACTGAGTTGAGTTCCATCACAGAAAGGATAGAATCTTTGATGCTACTGGTGAGGTGATTGGAAGTGGGGAACAGACGAGAGTTAATTTGTTCTATCTAGATTTATCTGATGAGACATGTTTATTTGCACAATATGATGATATATGGTTATGGCATAAGAGGTTATGTAATGTGAACTTTGACAATTTGCTAAGCATTAGTAAAATGAAAAGAGTAAGAGGGTTGCCAAGATTAAAGAAACCTGATAATATTATGTGTAAGCAATATCAGTTGGGAAAAATGACAAAATCTAGTTTTAAGAGCAAAACATATACTTCTGATGATATTTTGGAATTGGTTCATACTGACCTTTGTGGACCTATTGGTGTGCAAAGCTTCCAAGGTGATAAATATTTCATACTATTTGCTGATGATTACTCTAGAATGATGACTGTAATATTTCTCAAAGAAAAATATGATGTTTTTCAGTTGTTTAAGTGGTATTTGGCAAAAGTTGAAAAAGAGATAGGTAAGAGCTTGAGATGTCTAAGATCAAACAAAGGGGGGGAGTTTATATCTAATGAGTTCAACCTATTCTGCAATGATAGAGGAATTAAAAGATAGATGTCTACTCCAAGGACTCCCCCACATAATAGCATAGCCGAGAGAAGGAATAGATCAATAATGGAGTGTGCTAGAACATTGATGATAGAAAAGAATGGTGCACAAAAGTACTAGAGAGAAGTTGTAAGTACAACAGTCTATACCTTGAACCGAGTACAACTCAAGAAAGGTACTAATATTACACCTTATGAGTTATGGTATGGTTATGCACCTAATGTAAAATATTTTTAAAGTTTTTGGGAGAAAATGCTATATACTAAAGGACAATAAAAATTGAAAACTTGATACTAAGAGTGATGAAGGCATATTCCTAGGATATTACACTAAGAGAAAAACGTATAAGTGTTTGAATTCTAACACTAAAAAAAGTTGTGAAAAGTGAAAATGTTAGAATTGATGAATATGCAGAAAACAATGAAGTGGAATGCAAGCAAGAACTTGAAGATTACAGATCTTTCGTTTACATGGACGAAGGAGAGCCCAGCATTTTTCCTAAACCAGAAAAAGAAGTTGTCGAACAACAGAATGATGTTGTCGAGCAACAGCAAGAGAATGTCAAGTTACAAAAAGACGTTGCCGAGCATCAGGAGGGAACTATCGAGCAATCTGAGAATGAAACAGAGACACCAAATGAACCTGAAATTAACTTTGATGATGAATCTGAGGATGAACATCAAGAGAAAAGGAGACCAGAGCCTACACTAGCAAAGTATGTAAGAAGACATCATAAACCATATCAAATTATTGGAGATAAATATTTAGAGGTCATATGACAAGAAGAAAATTAAAAAATTAGACATGCTTATTATGTGAATTTGAGCCCAAATCAGTGAAATGTGCTTTGGATAATGAAGATTGGATACATGCCATGAATGAAGAGATTGAACAAATGAAAAAAACAAAACCTGGACACTAGTACCTAGACCAAAGGACAAGAATGTTATTGGAACCAAGTGGGTATTTAAAAATAATTTGAATGAACATGGAGAAGTTATAAGGAATAAGGCCAGACTGGTATGCAAAGGTTATGCACAAGAAGAAGGCGTTGACTATGGTGAGATGTTTTCCCCAGTTGCTAGATTGGAAGGAGTTAGAAATTTATTGGCTTATGCAACTTACAAAGGATTCAAAGTATATCAAATGGATGTTAAATTAGCATTTCTGAATGGAATACTAGACGAAGAGGTATACATTGAACAAGTTGAAGGATTTCTTTATTCAAGCAAGAGAAATATGGTCTGCAAGCTACATAAAGCATTGTACGGATTGAAGCAAGGCCCCGGAGCATGGTATGAGAGATTACACAATTACTTGGTCAAGATTGGATTACAAGGACAAATGACAATAGTAATCTGTACTTAAAGTTTGAGAAAGGTAAAGGGATATTGTTAGCTGAAATATTTGTTGATGATATCATATTTGGAGGACAAGATGTTTTGTGCCAAACATTTGCAAAAGAGATGCAAACTGAATTTGAGATGTCTATGTTTGGAGAGATTAAATTATTTGTTGGTTTGCAAGTATATCAGATGAAGAAAGGTATCTACATTACACAATCTAAGTATATCAAGGAGATACTTAAGACTTTTGGCATGGAGGACTCTAGACCTGTAAGTACTCCCATGGCTACTGGACAAAAACTATCAAAGACTGATGAGATAGCTGAAGTGAATCAAACCCTATATAGATTAATGATTGGAAAACTACAATATGGTGTCCACAGTAGACCAAACATTGCATTAGCAGTTGGGATTTTTGCAAGATTTTCTACAAATCCTAAAGATAGTCACTTGATGGAAGTGAAAAGGATTCTAACATATTTGAAAGGAACAAAGGACTATGGATTATATTACAAGAAGAATGAGAAGTTTGAACTGAAAGTTTACACAGATGCAGATTGGGCAGGTAATGTTGATGACAAAAAGAGTACAAGTGTTGGTGCATTCTTTTTAGTAAAGAGATTAGTCTCTTGGACAAGTAAGAAATAGAACTGTATTTCTCAATCTACAGCAGAGGTTGAATATGTCGCAGCAGTAGTGAATTGTTCAAATCTAGTGTGGATCAAGCAATTGTTGAAAGGTGTGAAGGAAGAAATCACTAAACCAGTTGTTATTTTGTTGAAAGGTGTGAAGGAAGAAATCACTAAACCAGTTGTTATTTTTTGTGATAACACTAGTGCTATAAATATTTCAAAGAACCATGTGATGCATACAAATACCAAGAATATTGCTATCAAGTATCATTATTTGAGAGAGTCGGTACAAGACAAAGAAATAAGACTTGAATATGTAAATACAAAGGAACAGTTGGAAGATATATTTACTAAAGCTTTATCTAAGTATGCTCATGAGTATCTAAGAGGTAAATTAGGGGTGATTCCCCTATCTGAGGCTAACTGAGATCACATGGAGTGGTTGCATCAAATGTATTACATAGAAAATCTGACAAATTGATGCAAAAGATGGTCACACTTTAGGAGTTGCCTAAAGTTGTGAAGTGTAAAGCAAAAGATGTTGATCATTCATAAGCAAGATGACAGAGGGAGCATAGAATTTAGAAACCTGACACAGAGATATCTACATGATGAAGATGTATGTCTTTGGCATTGTTGTCAAAGAGGGATAAATCAGTAAGTAAACAAAGAGGGAGATATACTATTTGAGGGAGAAATCAGTAAAAAGAAACAAAGAAAGAGATAAGCTACAGAGAGAAATCTATCCAAGAGGGAGAAATATTTGTATTGGAGAGAATCAGAATGAAGTGAAGGACATAAATGAAAATCTATTTACAGAACACACTTTTTGGATTGTTTGGGAACCTTGCATGTGTTGTTTGTTTGCATGTGTTTTTCATCAATGCCAAAGAGGGAGATCGTTGGAAACTACAATTAAAACAATTGTTATATTGTCATTGATGTCAAACCTTAACTGGTAAGACAGTTGCTATCTTGTAAAGTGCCATATCAATTGATTGATGAAGAAGATTTGAAAAGAAGAGATAACAAGAAGACCTAGTGAAACGGTTGAGTTATGTGGAACTACAATGGGTACTTGATGAGATTGCACCTTGACAAGGTAATATATTATTTATCTTAAGTCTAAAGTGAAGTTTGGATGACTACAAGATTAGTCTTGACCGAGTAACAAAGCAGAAGATTAAGGAATTTATGTTTGTTTTGAGTGATGTGAGTGTCGACCGAGCGCCAGTACGTGCCGAGCAAATTTAGTGTCGACCGAGCATCAGTATTTACTGAGCGTCAGTAAATTACCGAGTTATATAGTCATGACCGAGCAGAAGAACACAGTGATGACCGAGTGTTAGTATTTTGACAATTTGAGAGAGATTTGAGATCACATCTGACATAGTTGATTTTCTTGGGATATGCAAAGTTTGTTGGAGATAAGGATGATTGTTGTGGAGAATTAAATGAGCATTTAATATATGTTTAACGATTTTTATGTATGGATTCAAGTAGGAGTTTTAGGATGTATTCTACATTGTAGATGGAAACAAAATGTTGGAAGGATTCGTTGGATCTGACCAAACCCTAAGATCTATGGGGATGATTAAGAGGAAAAAGATCGAGCTACCTGATCAGAGAGGTATAAGATTAACCTAATTGCAGGTTATGTGTGTGTAGTATGAGAGGTTAATTCAGTTGATTGGAAAATCTAAGCAGAAGGAAGGAAAGGCTGAAGAGAGTAGTATAGGACTGCACAGTGGTGATTTCTTGAAGGATTTCTGAGCATATCTAAGTGATAGAGATGACAATGAAGGCCAGTCAGTGAATTAGCATTTGAGCTATAATTGGATTTGTATTGGCAAAGTGAGTTGTATGTTTCAGATCACAATTTTTTGTTACTTTCTAGCCATTATATCAGTTGCAAAATCCTTTTAAACAAGGTTGACCTAGCAGTCATATTATAAATCCTTTAATCAAGGTGACATTCTAATGGAATGGTCTAAGCCCTCTAACAAGGCTCACTTTTAACAGGGTGATTAAATCCTTTAACCGGATCACATTTAACAGTGTGTATTGTAACATTTAACCGGGTTGGCTCCACACAGAGCTCACTTCAAAAGAGTAAAAAATTGGCAGCATGTTACTGGTGGTTTTTCCCATATTGGGTTTCCACGTTAAATCTTGGTGTCATACTTGTGTGAATGTTATTTGATGTGTTGTATTGTTAAGAGTTTTATATTCTGCAAGTTGATTACATTAGGACAGTAAACTGCAAGTTTATGTTATTGATTATGTGCTATAGAGACCGAGTGGATTACTGAGTGGATCTCAATTGGTTGAAGTGTTTAAAAGTTCAATTGGTACATCTGGACCTGAGGATAACTGTTTCACCCCCCCCCCCCCCCCCCCCCTCAGTTATTAAATCATTCTAAGAGTTCATTCTCCATCTATCTTTTGTATTCAGGTGACTAAGCTTTATGTTGACTTCATGTTTAGCTATGCTCCAAGCATTTGGTAGTATGGGCAGTGTTAGTGTATTGGCTCTTTGGGTTCCTCTAGAGGTCTGGCTCTTTTTTGGGATCCGCGTAAGGTTGTTCCTCTCTGGTGGATTTCTAATCACTCAGCTCTCTCTATGGTTGCCTCTAGTTTGGAGACTAGAGAGATGATTTTAGTCACTAATGTGTATGCTATGGTGGACTTTTATGGCAAATTTCAGCTTTGGTCTCATATCCAATATGTTAGATCATGTGCTCCTTTTCTTTCGTAGGTGCTAGCAAGGGATTTTAATTTTGTGTTGAGTCTAGAAGACAAGAGGGGAGGGTTGGCTCGTCTGGGCCCTTCCTCAAAGCTTCTTCAAGAGAATGTGGACTTTCTAAATTTAATTGATATTAGGTCGTCCAATGGGATCTTTACTTGGAATAATAGATGGAGTGGAGAAGATGTTATCTCTGAATGTTAGGATAGATTTTTGGTTTCTTTTTTTTGGGTTGTTGGAAATTTGTGCACTACTTCTGAAATCCTTGATTGTAGGGGCTTTGATCATTGGCCCATTAAATTTTCAGCTCCTAAATATCCTCCTTTTAAGTTCCAATTGATGTGGCTTCAGGACTCTTCTCTCGATGATTTAATGGTTCAATGGTGGCGAGATGGTGGCCCCGCATATGGTACAATTATGTATTCTTTTGTTAAGAAACTGTAATTTGTTAAATGGCAGCTTAATAAATGGAATAGATGTTTCTTTGGTAACCTTTATGTCGTGAAGAGGAAGGCTCGATTTCACCTGGATGATATCACCTGTCAAATCTGAGATCTTGGTATTTCTGAGAATTTGGCTAGAGAGGAGTCTCAAGCTGTCAGAGAATTGGAGGAATGGGAACTTCGAGAGGAGATTTTTTGGAAACAGAAGGCCGAAGTGGACTGGCTTCAGGAAGGTGATAGGAATACTTCTTTCTTTTGTAACTTTGTGTAGGCTCTAAGGAATAGGAGTTATATATCCTCTTCGGTTAATTCAGATGGAGTTTAGGTGTCTTCTCGACAAGCTCTATCTCGTGAGGCCATCTGATACTATTATGTTGTATTTTTTATTATTCTCCCCCTATTGAGAATGAGGAGTCCATGATCCTTTCTTGTATTCCCTCTTTAGTCACCAATGTGATTAATGGGGCTCCCATGCATCCAATATCTTTGTCTGAATTGGAGGAGGTGGTTTTTGGAATACATAAGGTAAAGCTCCTGGCCCGGATGGGTTCCGAGTTGAACTCTTACAGGAGTTCTGGGATATTGTTAATTTGTTTTTTCTTTAGGTAGTCTGTGAATCTTATGTTAGCAAACAAATGCTTTGTGCCTTGAATTCTACATTCCTTGTCCTTATACCAAAGAAGGAAGGTGCTAACCAAATGGATTATTTTAGGCCTATCGCTTTGTGTAATGTGGTCTACAAAATCATTACTAAGTTGATTGCTGAGAGACTTGAACCATGGCTTCCCACCTTGATCTTTGATTAGCAAGGAGATTTTTTGGCAGGAAGACAAATTTTGGATGGGGTAGTTGTTGCTTCTGAATCTATTCACTCCATGGTAGTTTCTAAGGAGAAATCTGTGTTCATTAAATTGGACATGGCTAAGGTCTATGATAGATTTGAGTGTGGCTTTTTGCGGAAGATTTTGATAGCCTTTGGCTTCAGTATGGAGCGAATAAGTTGGGTTATGAGTTGTGTGACTTCTTCATCCATCTTTGTTATTCTTAATGGGGAGCCTTCTGATTTATTTGGTGCTTATAGGGGCCTTTGTCAAGGAGACCCTCTTCCCCCTATTTGTTTATTATTATGGCTAAGGGTCTTGGCATATTTATTAAGTCTTGGGTCTCCCAAAATCTGATTCCTGGTTGGAGTTGGGGTATTGGGGTGCCCAAGGTGTCTCATCTTCAATTTGTCGATGACACTGCTCTTGTGGGGATGGCTCGACTTCATAGGCTCAGTCTTTCAAGCGAGTGTTAGATATTTATATAGCAGCCTCAAGTCAAAAGGTTAACATAAGCCTTCAATTTATTTTTTAATACTCCGGAATTCTATTCAAAGGAGGATTGCCACGGTTTTGAGGTTTCAAATTGGGTATATTCCCTTGATTTATCTAGGCAATCCTATTGTAATTGGTAGACAGCCTGGACTTTTCTGGTAGGACTTGCTTGATAAATTGCGTAGGAAGGTCAATAATTGGACTCATCGATGGTTTTGTGTTGTTGCCCGGGTAACCCTCCTTCAATCGGTGATTCAGACACTTCCTATTTACAGATGTTTGGTTCAAGTAGCCCTGTATATTTTCTTAAGGAATTTGATACCCTCTTGCACTAGTTTCTTTTGAGTGGTAGCTTGCAGAATTCTAAGTGGAGCCCTAATTAAGTGGGATTTGGTGTGTCGGTCGAAGATGGAAGGGGGGCTCGGTCTCAGTTCTACTATCCTGAGTGGACAGACTCTTGTTTCCAAATTATATTGGTGTTGGTGTACCAATCAACATCAGCTTTGGGCCCACATTCTCTCCCAAAAGTACTTACAAGGAGTTGATCATTTGGATATTTCTCGTTATCCTTTTGAGGGAAGGTGCTCTATGGTTTGGCATACCTTGAAAATAGGAGCTCAGTTGGTAAAGAGGGATCTCTTTTGGATTTGCAATAGAGACTCCTCTGCTCTCTTCTTGACGGATTCTTGGGATGGTCATCCCCCTATTATTTCCTTGTATCCTCATCTGCACGCTCTATGCGATTGCTTTTTGGTTGTTGGGTGGGACAAAGTTACGCATTATAAGACTGTTTAGAATTTAGGCCTTGCTATGAGATACAAATGGAAGGATTCTTCTGAATGGCCACCAGGTGGCTTAGAAAGGGATTAGAATGAGTTGGCTCATATTTTAACTTCTCGGGTGTGCAGTTCCTTGGAGGGGCCAGATGTCTTGGCTTGGGGTAGTGATTTGTGTGGTAAATACTCGGTTTGTGCAAGCTATTTGGAGCTTAATAGACAATTGTTTGGAGGTATTGAGGTGCCTTGGTGGAAACAAGTTTGGAATAAATTTTCTTAACCCAAATGTAATTTTTTCATGTGGATGGTGGTTCATAATCGGTGTCTTACTTGGGACAATTTATGCAAGCGAGGCTTTCATGGTCCCTCAAGGTGCATCTTGTGTTGTAATAGTGAACAGTTTGTTTCTCATCTCTTCTTTCAGTGTTCTTTTGTTATGGAAATTTGACACTTTTGGTGGGGTGCTTGGGGTCGGCTCTGTTCGCATCTCTCCTCTCTAGCTAAATTATGGACTCGTTGGGGTAAAGCCTTTGCTAAAACTTCTTTTCTTCAGGTTGCTTGGGCTCTTGGTATCTCTTTTATTATTTGGCATGTCTGGCTGGAGAAGAACCAGAGGATCTTTCAGGATATGAGGATGGGTGCTAGGCATTCATGGTGGAAAATTATCCATTCTCTTCGTGAAACTATTTTGGCTAAGTGTAATGGGGTCGGAGGTGTGGATCCGAGTGATGTGGTTTTTGCAATCGTCTTATTTTGCCTCTTCAAGGGTGTGTTGGTCATAGTAATAGTCATAGAGGCAGGCACCCTTTGCAGAAGATCTATCAGGAGGGTCGATGGCCTTCCCCTCCTTAAGGAGTTTTAAAAATTAAATATTAATGGCTCATCTTGAGGGAATCCTGGGCATGCTGGCATTGGCGGAGTTGGGCGAGATAGTTCTGGTGAAGTTCAATTCATTTTTCTTTTTAAAAGGGCCTTCACACAAATAAATTAATGGAGGCTTTTGTCATTTTGTATGTTGTTGAATGATGTGCTCTTGGTTGGGGCAAGATTATTTGTGAGTCTGATTCTCAAGTGATGGTGACCTTATTAACAAGACTTGATTTTGGAGATGTTAGCTGACACTTAGTTGTGGTTCTCAGACAAATTCTTCAGTTGTGTAGCTCTTTGGACTCTATTACTTTTACTCACATCCCTAGGGAGTGGAATGGTGTTGCAGGTTGTTTGGCCAAATGGGCCTCAGATCAAATGCAAGACTGGAATATAGTGGATAAGAGGCAATTCTCCTGATATGTCTCTTATGATTCATCAGTTAGTGGATAGGGACAAGAATCTAAAGTGTTTTGTTTTTTTTAAGCAAAAGTGGACAAGCCACTATATATATATATATATATATATATA
>MU223935.1:2279971-2306612 GCA_018584345.1 Thuja plicata | reverse complement strand
TATATATATATAAAATAAACGTTGGTTCAAGAGCTCCTCCGGGAAAGAACCAGTAAGAAAACCCAGAATCCTTGGTCAAATACAATGTTTACAATCAAAAATAAAGTACCCTCCCTATTACATTGGTCAAATTATCATACTATAGCATCAAAAATTGCCTATAATCAAAATAAAGCTCTATGGCTTCGTACAAAGCATCAGTATTACTGGTCAGCTAACCCTGATGATCGATATCATTTGTCGGTTAAACCTGTCAGTGCTTGCATTATCGATTTTGTTTGTTGGCCGGTGTCGGTCATTTTATCATCGGTGTCGTTTGTTGGTGTCGTCGGTGTCGGTAATGATTTGTGTTGGTTGTTGGTTGATGGTGTTGTCGGTGTCGGATATGTTTTGGGCCATAGTCTGTTGTGGTCAGTGTCAGTTATGCCCATTGTCGGCGTCGATGCTGATCCTTGTCAGGTAGCACTGAAACCGGTATCCCCATGGTACCCGACCCATATACAACCCCCAAAAAAAGAAATTTTGTATCATCTCAAGCCTGAAATATCAAAAAAAAAAATTGTTCTTCAAAACAGACACTATCAAGGGGTCAACTATGTCAACAACTATACAAAACTGCAAAATTTGACACTTTCTAATACTTGCATTTCTCTTGCTTCTCCGCATCCTCCGCAGCCTGGTGCGAATGGTGAGGCCATTCCATAACCGACGCCTTTGCTCCCATCTCTGTTGCAGCCAACACCCAATTGGTAGCCCCCATATTCTGCTGCTCATGAGATGTCATGTCTCGTGGCCCCCATCCCGTGAGCCATTCGGATGGTTCTGGTCCAAGGGGAATGGTATCCAACCCACTTCCTTGTGCTCCATGTTGTCTGCCTTCCCGACCCATAATGGGTATTGCACCCGACACTCATTCCAATGATTGTGATTCTTGTACATTTTGTTGTAGATTGGCACTCGTGTTATCTCCTTGCCTTACTTGAGGTCTCCGGGACTTGTTGTGCTTAAGCATCTGTGGTACATTTGGAACCCCTAGGAGGACCGACAGTGCGTGAACCGTGACCATTATTTTCCCCTCCAACATCGAGCCAAGAACATGCCCACTCTCTTGTAGAGCATTGCGCATGATCTGCTCATTCTGCGTTTCTATTGCCCTCTTGGCTCCATTAAACGCAATTAGCGCTTCGTGGTTGTGTAGAATTTGGTGTGGTGAACAAACCTCCAATCAGCGCACGGCCATTCCAGAGGTCATAGTTGTGCATAGCCTGCTTTAGCTTACCGGCAATCCAAAATTGCTTCTGAACTACTTTGTATGCCAAAATCTCTAGAAGGCGAGGGGATTGAAGAAGGTCCATTGTGTTCGACAAAAAAATTGACACTAGTTGTGATGGGAACAGAAATTGCTTTGTTGTTGGATCGAATTTCTCATACCCCGATACCTGTTTGATTGCACGTCGAATGGCATCGTTATGAACCAGAATCTAAAGTGTTGTTCTTGCTTAGCACTTGCTTTCTTTGAATCTCTTTTGTTTTAATAATTTTTTACCGCTCTTTTAGTTAAATAATATATTTAAGAGACTTACCAACTCCTATGCTTAAAATCACAACATATTGAGTTATTTTCTATCTTCTTCTCATTGATAATTTTTTAAGAAGGATATGGCCGCCTTTCTAAAATATTTATTTTTTCAACATTTCTTAAGTTTGGAATGATAATTATTTTAATTTAAATATATTCCATCTAAGTATTATTGAAAGATTATATAATTTTATATTTCAATCACATTCTTTCAATAATTTATCTTAAAATTTTATTTCCAAATTTATTTCTTGTATTTATAATTTATTTTATTTTATTAATAGATATCTTCCGGTTACAATTACTTATTGATTCTATTATTTTCAACAAGAAGTTATTATAAAAAAAAATAATAAATATATTTTAATTCCGTTACTTAACCTTTATTTAACTACATTTTCAATTCAAAATAAAGCATTTAGATATTTGCAATCTATTTACTACCAAATGTTAATATTACCTTAAAAGAAGCGTCTTCCATTCACATAAAATTCAAACTCAAAGAATCTACCTTATGAGTTTGAATATAGGTCCATTTTTATTGTTATTTTTTTCCCATAAAAAATTTATAACATCATGTTGACAAAAATGAGGTTATATATTGTAAAAAGCTGAAAAACTAAACTTTTGCATGGAAGAAAAAACATAAAAGACAAAAAGACTTTGGAAGAAAAAGTTGTCACTAAAAGAGCAATGCAGCCACCATAAAGGTATATGATAGCAAAACAAAATAGGGAAGAAAAAACATAAAAGACAAAAAGACTTTGGAAGAAAAAGTTGTCACTAAAAGAGCAATGCAGCCACCATAAAGGTATATGATAGCAAAACAAAATAGGAAAACCAAAAACAGAACAACCCACCAAGAAAAGCTCCAAAACTAAGAGGATCAAAGAATGATTAATCAAAAAGAGGGTGTTTAATGACGAGAGAATTCTTCTAGTGTTCACTAATATCCCATCTATTTGCAGCCAGTTGTAAACCTGTTTTAGAAAGTGCACCTGACTTCAAATTATATCCTGTACAAAGGATATATAAGCAAAAGAAAAGCACATTTATCCATCAAATCTTTTATGGGTGAAAGGAGCAAATTTTCTGCCTTACAGATCCCATTTATCCATTTGATGACTTTGAAATCTTTGAAGACTTGAATATTACCTAAACGTTTTTCCTTCACTAAAGTTAGCAATAGTTTCAAAACCATAATCTCTGCAAAGTTATTCATACCACTACACAAACCAAAACTGAAAGTGATATACTGTTTAGGATAATAAAATAAGATGTCTCTTACCCCCCTTGACCTTGACGAGCCCCATCAAAAAAACGTTTTTCCTTCACTAAAGTTAGCAATAGTTTCAAAACCATAATCTCTGCAAAGTTATTCATACCACTACACAAACCAAAACTGAAAGTGATATAATGTTTAGGATAATAAAATAAGATGTCTCTTATCCCCCTTGACCTTGACGAACCCCATCAAAAAAACTCAACAAATAAGAGTTATCAATTAATGGGAGAGTCCAGGAACTCCAAATTTCACCTTTAAGATATTCTGAAAATGAACAAAAATGGATAGAATTTGAGAGGAGCACTGAAAAGAAGGGATCAGTACACCAAGCAACAAGAAGGGGTAGAGTCTAATACTTGTACATCCAACCTATTTAGTAATCAAATATTAGAAAAGAAAAATAGTAGATAATAGTATGTTTTTTTATAAGAGAGTCAACATTCAACAAGAAGCAATGCAATTCTTTTGAATAAGAGTAGATAATAATATGCTTTCCCAACATTCAACAAAAAGCAATACAATTCTTTTGAAATTTGAATAAGATGATCTCCCTAGATTCTGTCTAATTTATATTATTTGATAGGATAGTACTTTTTGAAGATTATTTGTGAATTTAGTTTTTGATAAAAGACATTACTTTCTTAAATGATATTAATTTCTTATTTATAAATGAACAATCCACTTTAACATCGGTCATAACCTCTCAAATCATATGTGAACAAAGAAAGGTCACATGTTTTCTATTGTAATGATCACTAACCATCTCTAAAAAAAAAAAAAAAATCATATTAAATGAAGTCAAATAGTATCCCATGAGTAGAGATGGGGATAATGACAGTAGTCAAGATGTCATTGTCTTCGAAATAGAACAAGCATTGGGGAAGTCCACAAAAAATTTGAAGGGGTTGGCATGCCAGCACTATATATATATATGTGTGTGTGTGTGTGTGTGGTGTGGGGGGGCCTGAGCCGATAGTTTTAGATTTAAATTAAGAAAGGAGTTTAAAATTTACAAAATCTAAAGCCCAACACCGAACCAGAGTGTAAGACAGGGGCTTCCATGGAGGCATTATAAAACCAAAATTTCCCAGAATAAATGCAATGTAAGATGATAAAATTTATATGCAGCCGTAGGTATGCTGCTGCAAAATGTAACTGAAACAAAGTTTGCATGAGGACGAATCTAGCAAAATTATATCAACAAAACTACAAACATTCTTATCTTCTTTTGCCTTCATTCCTGTGGAGTCTTCCCGTGATCAGGTCAAGGTTGCTTCTCGATTTCCATAGCCGTTGAGATACCTGCCTCGGAGTGAACTGGGTTTGCCATAGCATCCTCTTCTTCATCGTGGTCCTCTGCCTCTGAGGAATAATCGTTCCCCAGCCCATCTAAATTTTCATCATATTTGTATCTCAATACACATTCATCATTTTCGTTGATATCATCTCCCGCAGGGGTTTCCAATACTCATTCATGCCCAAAAACGTTTTCAAGAATTTTATGCTTCTATTCATGATACTCAGCCGCAGTTCCTCATATTCTCATTCCCATCCCATAAGGACAAAGAAACGTCTGGGTGGCCCTCCATATACATTTCTTCTTGGTCTGTTTCCAAAGCCCGGGAACCTGTTTCCAGCTCTCATTACGATGGCGTAATCAAAAGGAAAGAGGATGGTGAGATTATCATCTATGTTCAATTTAAAAATGTGCTAAAGGTGAGTTTAAAAGTGCCATTTTATGGTACGCCCCCATCAAATGTATTATAACAATGCAACGTTTACTCTCAAATGCACGTCTAAATTATAAAGCTATCTAAAAAAGGAATATAATTTATTATAAAATAAATATATATTTTTTGTACGACATTCCACCATGTACCTTTTTATGCCATTGAATAGATTGAAATTTCCAATCTCCCCTTTATGCCCCATATGGCTTAAACAAGCCAGTTGCTGTTCAAAATTTGATAGAGATAAACTCCTTAGTTTATTACTCTCATGTCTGTTCTCTGAGCTTTATCATTGCTTTCCTATGCCTCTCATATCATTACCCGTCAGAACAGGATAGGGTTTTAATTGTGTTCTATTGAAGTTCAAATTTGGGCTTCATTTTCAATTTCAACCTTTTAGTTTTATTATATTATTTAAAAATTGTTAACAGATTTTAAGTGAATTTTAGTTCTTCACAAATGCGTGGTTTAGTATTATATAATATAATTTTTATTTTTACTTTTTATTTCATGAGCTAGTATATGTATGTCCCACATATTTATGATCCAAACTCCCAACAACAACAGATTGTTCAAAATAACTCGAGATGTATATCCTCTCAATACAAATAAGAAAAAAACTTTTTAAAGTTATGAAGCTAATAAAAATTCAGACAATGAAGACCATGTTCAACTTTTATTGCAGAGAGTCCAAACAAACAATCAGATTGTAAATTCTGAAGCAGTACCAATTGTGAACATGAACAAGGTACATATAACAATCTATTTTATTTTATTTATTTGAATATAATTTACAATTATTGCAGTAGCTTCTTGTGAGCAACAACATTATTTAGCTCCTTGTGAACATCAACATTAAACTTAACACTAGAAGTCAACAATAGAAAACCAAGAATCACCTTAAAATACGAAATCATACGCTGCTTCTGGAGATTCAAACCACAATCTACATGAATTGGCGGCTTAAGCCAATTTCAACCTCCACTGATTGGAGGGATAAGCGCAAGTTCATCTCCATCTTTCACAACAGCAGAATCAGAAGTGTACACTTCATTTAAAGCCACTGCCATGCAGTCATATATTGCTTTTAAACTTGGTACTTGTAATATAAGCTTATTAACACAGTCCAAAGTAGTTGAACCTTCTTCTATATCCAAAACCTTATCAGATACACCAGCAAGATCACGGGCCCTGGCAAAGAACAGTACTTTCACTTTCATGTTTTTCTTTAGTTCCTGAGTGCATTTGTCTAGTTCCTTGGTTTCTATATCATTTCCTTTCATTTCCCTATCCATGATAAGATGCTCTGCAAACAAATTGAACTCCTGGATTAACATGAGTGATGATGCAGCAGGCATGCAAAATCAGTCATGCGTGCCATATTTTACAAGCAAAAGTTTGTGAAAACATTTGTTATAGAATGAATTAAGGATTGATTTACTAATATTTTAATGCCACTCTGGATTACACATCCCAACACTGAGAATACCACTCCTGCAGACGGTCAATCATATTGAACACAAGTAAAGGATGCCATGCAGATATGATATAACATAATCCAATATGCAGAAGAGAAAAATAGAGTAGATGATATTCTTCAGAAGATATTTCATACAGCAACACATAAATAGCAAGCAAAGAGACATCATATGTAAGGAAACAACGTGCAAATCTAATCTGAAAGCAGTATTGTGAGATGCAGTCCACAATCATGAATAATCACAAATTTTAAGTAAACAACATAAAGTATATAGATTATTTTGTGAAAATATCTGCAAGATAATGTAACCAAATCATTCATAGGCCCAAACTTCATGAATAATCACAAATTTTAAGTAAACAACATAAAGTAAATAGAATATTTTGTGAAAATATCTACAAGATGATGTAACCAAATCATTCATAGGCCCAAACCCCAATCTGAACAGAAAGAAAGTAGCTCATCTGATAGATGTTCAGATTGTTCTTGAGCAATATACTCACAACTCATGAAAAGTTCTAGCAGCTGAATATGTGGGGCGGGGGGACTGGCGGCACTGGATGCAGGAGAGTGATGATGATGCTTGATATGAATTGAAGGCATATGAAGGGAATGGCAGTTGACATTTGTAAAATAGAGGTGCCGCTCCAATGCCCTGAGTTCAAAATTTCACATTATAAAGAGGAGCAGAATAATCCCCGAAACTTCACATTTCAGTTTAGCATCCTAAGAGAGGTCATAGAGGAGGTTGGGCCCTCAAATGTTGTTCAGGAGATCACTGATTCAGCACATGTGTGCACATTGGCTGGTTTGATGGTGAAGGGTGCTTACAAGCACATCTGTTGGACTCCATCTTGTGTTCATACATTGAAGGACATGGGAAAATTGGATTGGGTAAAAGAAGTGATACAAGATATTCAAATGTTCGTTTGCAACCACCACACCTCACTTGCTCTCTTTAGGATGTTTTCAAAGAAGGAATTTCTCAAACCTGTGGAGACATGTCAGTTACTAAATTTTGTCGAGGATGCCCAGTTCGTCCAAACAGGCCTCCGGACCAGCCAAAGTTCGAACTAGTCCGTGGTTCTGGTCCGGTCCGCCTATGTCCGGACCCACAAGGGGTGGTTTGAACCAGACCACGCCCAGTTCAGACCAAGGTGGACCAGGCTGGAAAACTTCGAACCACCAGCGAACTTGGTCCCACGGACGGTCAAAGTCAGCAGCCAAGTTGGTTTTTTTTTGCAAATTTAATTATTTTTTGACATCCATTGTTAGGGTTAGAATACATCGGCGAATAGAAAACTAACTCCCCGTGCCCCTTGACCCCATCTTGGGGCGCTGCCCCCAAACCCCTGTTGAAAAATCTGGGGGGAAACTGCGCCCATAAAAGTGGGGAATATTAACCTCCGAGTCTGATTAGGTTCCATATAAAAACATCCACAACCCTAAAAAGTGGATTCTAAAGGCTTATGTTGGCTTCCACTTCTCAGCTTGCACTTGATGAATTTGAAGATTTTGACACCAATGATGTTATTGGTGCAGCTGATCCCATTGGCATTAGCTCTGTTTGTAAGTCGACTGATGCCAAAGTAGAAGAAGAAGATGATGATGATGAAGAAGAAGAATATTAATAAATTTTTAATCCATTAGTTGAACTTGAAACAATGATACTTGAACTTGATGTTATGATTTATCACTTGACATTTTAATGTTTTGAATCTTTGATGTTGAGCTTGAGTATATGTCAATATGATGCTATGATGGTATGATCATGATTCATGATGCTATGATTACAAGTTTATGGTGTTTAAATGTTTTTATGATACTATGTGACATTCTAATCTTAACTCATGCTTCTAGGCTTCAAATATATAAATACATGTTTTTGTACTAACGAACCCAAACCCCTTTTCAAAATTTTACCGTACCGGCGAACCGGTCCTTCGTACCCGAACTCGAACCGGCATCCTAGCATTTTGTTAGAGAGGATGGTTGAGGTGCATGATGCTCTACAAATGATGGTAGTGCATTCAAAGTGGAATAGATGGCCTATTGTAAACATACCCGAAGGAAAAGCCATCAAACAGAGGATCCTTGATGACAAGTGGTGGTCCACTGTGAGGTAAGATGTTGATTCTCATATTTAATTAGGAATCAGAAATTTCTTCCAATTTTCATTTTTTTATATTTCTGATTTTAGTCATTTACTTTAAAAAATTCTAATTTTGTTCTTATTCTTATCGCAGATATGTTTGCTGAGTCTTCTCCATGTTGTTGATGTCATCAGATATGCTGATACAGACTCTCCTAGCCTTGGACAGATATATGAGACTGTTGACAGCATGATTTAGAAGATGGAGGAGATAATTTTGGCTAAGGATAATCAATTGGACTTATATGAGGAGTACATTAAGCCAATTTTCATATAGAGGTGGAACTCTATGAACACTCCACTTCATATTATTGCCTTTGCACTAAATCCAAAATGGTATGAGCCTAGGCCTGGAAGGTGCACTCCTAGTGAGGATACCGAGGTGAGACGTGGGTTTATGAAGGCCCTTCAAAAGACATATTCATAATTCATCTGGGGATTCTAGTAGACTTCGTGATCATTGGGTTGCCTTCACAAACCTTAATGGTCCAAACTTTAGCACACTACAGGCGCAAATGGATAGAGCGATAATGGCACAGAAAAGCCCCATTGGATGGTGGCAATGGCATGGGTTAGATGCACTGGAGTTGAGAACACTTGTCATTCGTCTCCTCTCACAAGTTGCTAGTTACTCTGCTATAGAGAGGAATTGGTCTACATATGGCTTTATCCACTCTATAAAGAGGAATAGGCTTACATCTAGACGAGCGAAGAAGTTAATGGGCGTGCATAGTGCTTTGCAACTTACGGATCATCAAACTCCAGCGTATCGACAGACTCCAGCTTTACGGTGGGATATTAATCCCAAAGATGCTGCCCAGGTTGATGAGGACAACACACCACAAGGATTGCTTGGCATTGTGTTGGATGATGCAACCTTTGAGGCTCAGGCTGATAGTGGTAGTGACACTGATATGGATCAAGATTAGGGGCAGCAACATACTATCTTTGTTTTCATTTTGACTTTGAGACTTTGAGTCTTCTGACATTATATGATACATTGATGTAATGATAATTGAATCTTGATATATGATATGATACTTTAAGTCTTTAACTTTTCATTTTGTTGAAACTTGCAACATTTGCTCATTTTGATATTACTTTTCATTGTTTCAATGAATTATCTCTACCTCTTATTCTGTCATTTCAATGAAATTATCTATGAATGTACGAAATTGAAATTTGAACTCTCATTTGATGTTATGTTCTATGATGATTCGATGAATGATCATTGATTTTAGATTCATATATGTTATTATGTTGCTACATTGGATGTTTTTTATTGAGGTAACAACAGGTTTTAAAGGGGACCCCGAAACCCTTTACAAACTAGAAGCAAGAAAGAACATTAAAAGCAATGAAAAAACGACTGCCTTAAAGAAACGGCAGAACCAAAAGAGGGCAAACCCCAAGATATTACAATTAAAGCACCATCCTCGAAAAGAGCAAAAAAAAAGCCAGCACACTATCTAGCAAACGGAAACAAAAAAGCTCCCAGCAAAACAATTCAGTCCAGCATTTTGAGGAAATCCTCAAAATCCACCAGCAGGGCCTGAATCTTCTGGATAGATTCCTTAAGGCTCGTAAGATCTTTAGGCTGAGAGCCCATTTTCTTCTTTGTGCTTGCTCTAGCTCTAGAGCCAGGGCCAAAAGTTTGCTCATTCTGCTTAACAACAATATCATCAATGGTAATTGCATTTTTATCCGTGTGATTTCCTTCCAGCAGAGCATACAACGCATTAAGGTTAGTAACAATAGCTTTCATGCCCTTGTTGCTGAGGTCAAGAGCTTCCTAAGCATTTTCTCGTTGTTAATTGCTCTATTGAGGATGGGGGTGAGCTTCTCATCTATGATGCTAGTAATCTTCTCATTAAGCGAACTAGAAGTCTCAAAATCCTCAATAAAAACATTATTACCTTTACAATTGTACATAGTAGCACCGTTCCTCATTTTATCCACCGTCAATTCGAGCACCTCATTCCTAGCATTCAGGGCTCTGTACTTAATACTCAGATCTTGGATTTCATGAAATGCCCATTTATCCAGGTTGAAGACCAGGATAGCTCTGCTTCTAGCCGCATTCAAGATGCTCATGTTGGTGACTCTTTTTGTGTTGAAATCTTGTTCTTGAAGAGACGTAGCCTCACCTTTTTTCTGATTCTCTGTACTTTTTCCCTTTTCAGTGTTATCCTCCATAGTCGGGTTCACATAGGGAGTTTTAGGATTCATCAGCGTCCCAATTAGCAGTCGAGTCAAAATTTATGGAAAGAAACTCCAAAGGAGTAGTGCCCTTTTCATTATCAGCATTGGTCTCCATGCCCATCTCACCAATATCCCCATAGTCAGCATCATTCCCTTCTTCAGTCTCCCTATCGATGTTCTCATCTTCAGCATTTTCCATAACATTATCCTCACCACTCCCCTCCTGGGCATTCCTCTGGAGCTGATCCAGAACATTGTGCAGATTAATAACATCCTCAAAAGTCTGTTGTTGGGGGTCTTTCGCAATATCATCTCCAGCCCTCTCTTTGACAAACTTAGAGAAAATATCACCAGTTCCTTCCAGAATAGGAGGGCTATTGTCCTGGAGATGCTTATCAAACTCCTCTTCGTTCTCTGCCATGAGGGTATCATCCTTTTCAAGAATCTCCTTGTTATTAAACTCATCTTTATCCATGATTTCCTCCTCAGAGGTATCGTCATCCTTGTCATCATCAAACTTCATTCCCTCCACCTCGTCAAAGATAGACAGGGGAGCCTCTTTCTTCCCGGGAGTAACCTTTCTAGTTTTCTTATTAGGTGAAAAGCTCACTTTCTTCCCAGAATTAGTCTCCACATTCTTTCTCTTCTACTTGCCAACTTGATTAGGCACTGGTTCCGAGATCTTGTCTCTGGCATACTCAGTGATAAGCAAAATCAAACCTTCATGGAGGCCCGGAGAGCTGGGCTTGATTCTATTGTCCATAATACTCTGGTTCAAGGAGCTCAGCAAGAAATAGGGGAAAGAGACCCTAGTTTTGTGACAAAAATGATTAACAAGTACAAAATGGAAGTTGTAAACCCTTGAATATCTTCCGTCTAAGGTAAAATACTCCATTATTACCTTCAAGACTCGAGCCCAAAGGAGTTTGATATTACTGATATTAACAAAATCAACATTGCCCTTAACTAACATTGCCCTCTCTTCAACAGTTTTAGGGAAATCCTTAAAAGCCTTATTACCAATTTTTCTATCTTTGAAGTAATTCATGCCATCAAGCAGAAGCTGTAATCTCTGCAATTAGGTCCAAAGTCATAGGAAAAGACTTACCCGCAATGTGCACTACCCCATTATCCCAGCCTTAAGCAAACTCAGTAGTAATATCTTTATTGTTGCCATGCAAGCGCTACAGACACTGCTCAACCCTTCCGTTCTTAAGTTTCTTCCAAACTTTTTTTTTTGAACCCATTTGCATTCTGAGGGTTCCTCTCTCTTAAGATCCCCTCCCATTTCTTCCTTCATACAATTAAGCTCCAGAATGTCGTTACTAGACTTGTGCACTGCTAGGTTGAGATCAGAGTTTCTCAAGATAGGCACAGAAAGCTCAGAATGATAAGCCTTCAACGCGAGAGCTGTCTTAAGCACCCACAAAGCGTGTGTTAAAAGACGAGTATTAATGATAATGCGCTCTGCCTGCCACTTCACTTCACCCGTACATAAAATCTGTCTCATATCATTCACAATCATCATTACTTCGAATGGTTCCCTCCTTTTTATTAATCTTATCATAATAAATGAGCTTATTAATGTCATCATTGATATTGTTCGTTCCAAACCACTTGCGAGTGATGTCATCTTTAACCCCAATGTTGGCTAACCCATCCGCAACCATATTAGTTTCACGGTAATCATGGGTTATGTGAACCTTTTCAAATTTGAGAACAATAACTTTAATTTTGTCTATTATATGCTCTATAGTCCACGAAGGTTTACTTAAGCCTTTAATATTATCGATGATATTGAGAAAGTCTCCTTCCAGCCACAAGTTCTTACAACCCAAATCATCTGCTAGCATAATAGTATTGAGGACCGCCATAGCTTCTGCTCTATGATTAGATTGTAATCCCAAAGGAAAAGCCATAGCACCAACACAATTACCAGCCCAGTCTCTGATGATGCCGCCACCACCCGCTATTCTCAGGATTCCCTTAGCAGTCCCATTGAAGTTAGCTTTGAACCAGCCATGGGGAGGGGAAGACCACTCGGCACCATCTCTAGGATGAGGGATTTTAGTAGAGGTAGAGCTAAACTGCCAATTTCTGATGTTCTCAATATCCTCTCGAGAAGAGATCAGAGCAGGATTGTTGTTGACCATAACATTGAAGTTCTCCAAACCTTTGCAAATGTGATTGCCAACCACTTCAGCTTTAGAATATTTCTCCCAGAATACTCTGTTGTTTCTCTCCTTCCAAATGCGCCAGCTAAAATGAGGGAGAAGCAAATTCCAAAAATGTATGGCTAGCTTATTCGAATAAGGACAGCTCCATTGAGTGATAAAATCCTGCCATAAAAGAGGGAAAAACCAGCAAAGGTTCCATTTTCTACAAATAATCTCCCAGACCATATGGGAATAGGAGCAGTGCATCATGATATGATCACAAGATTCAGCCTCCTCCATACAAAGGAAGCAACTATTAGGCAAGTAGAAGCCCCTTTTACAAAGATTATCTAAAGTCAGAGGTTTATTCTGGGATAAAAGCCAAAAAAGGAAATTGATCTTAGGGATGAGAAATTTATACCAAACCTTCGAACAAAAGGGTCTAACATCACCCGAGATAATAAGATTACAAGCAAAGAGCACAGAGTAGACACCATCTGGTTTAGAAGCCCAGATGAATTTATCATAGCTGTTTTCATTGACAAACCAAGTTTGCAGTACAAGATAAAGAGGAAGCAACTTTCTGTCAATTTCTACCGAGTTGATCCACTTGTTTGCTACATTGGATGTTACAATGTCATTTTATTCATGAATATATTTGAAATTTCAGATTTTCCTATATATATATATAGCTGTCCCCTGTCGTCCCCTTCTCCGGGAAAAAAAATTCGTCCCGGAATCCCGTTTCACCATCCCCCCGTCCCAAAAACTCAGAGAAACAAAGGATTTTACTCTACCTTAAATGATTCAAAACATATGGTAAATCGTTGATCTTTAGCATTATTATTGTTCTCAAAACAATCACTCATAATGATGAGAGTCAAGAAGAAAAATGAAGGAAAAAACTTCACTTTATGTTATCGTTAAAGCAATTGATATCAGTTAATATATTAAAGGCTGATTTGCAAAGGTCTCCAAGTTTTTTTAAGGATGATTTGCATGTTGTGGAAAAAAAAATGTCCACAATTTAAGGTTATGAATGACCATGATGATAGGGTTTATAAGGAAGGTTAGAGTTTAGCACAATCCTCCAAATTGGCACAGTTGATAAGGAGAAGAGCTTCACTTTTAGTTTTAACTCAAGCAATGAAAAAAGATACCAGAATGCAACAGTAGAAATCACATGTTATAGAAAGAGAAGACCACGGATCATTGTCAGCTATGAATCAAGCAAATAGTTGGAAATTTCACCAGCATTTTCTAACCCACAGGATAAATGTCTCCAATTTCACACTATTGAGTTGCCCAAGCTGAATTTTATATCAAGGTGTCACGCCAAAAATCATCATGCAACTCAACGCTCATTTCAAATTAAATACTTATGGTGTGTTTTGGTTTTAAAAAAGAACACTGAAATAAGTTATCTGTGTGCATTCGTCAAATTTTACTTTTATTTTTCAACTATTTAGTGTTTGGATACCCACAGCTTTTTTAAGTAGCATGAATGTAAAACACACCTATAAATACAATGCTAATCATTTAGTTTGCCAGTTTCAATTCTACATGTAACACTTCTAGAACTCAATGTCCTGCATTTGCATACTGTGATGGGATATCTAGATCAAGAGGAATTACAAAGATTGCTTGGCACCAGTTTGGGTCATGTATATTGAATGAACTGAATGGGCATTCAATCCAATTAAATAAAAAATCAAGAAAACAAGGTTGTTCATCAGACATAGGCTTGTGTTTGAAAAATTAATCATTTGATAATGTTGGAGAGTTTAAATTTGTAAATTTGTAAGCAGCAGTATCAAAAAAGATATGTTTCAACAATTAGTAATCTGTGTACTAATATGCCTATGGTCAAACAGATTGGAAAATATTTTATTTTGAGATGATTGATAGTGTAGCATCTCCAAAAAAATTTAAATGATACCGTTTATTTATTTAACGCAATATCACAGAATGAAACAAATACAACAATCATAAGCATTAACATAGGATGATTCACGATACTTCAAAAAAAATATTATTACTAAGAAAGTCTATAGTACTAAGATGTCTTATCTCCTGAAGCAATTTTAACTCTTGAGTTTGAAGTTAATATGTGTTTGGGACAAATAAGAATGATCAAGATTCAAGAAAGACAAAAAACAGTTTTACATCCGCATATTATTTGAGAAAAACAGTTTTTTCATGGTTTTGAAAATTGCAACCTGACAACAGTTGGAAATTTAGCTGTATCTCTGAAAAGAAAAATATGAAATGTCGAGACAAAATTCTGTTGTCAAAAAGCACAATGACCCTTCAAGTATACCTAATAGATCCAAGGGTCAAGTTGAAACCCAGCGGACAACTTTTAGATGAAGTTATGTAATGCCCCTGCCTAAAATTTTAAACTCAAAATTAAAACTTGTGCCCGTCCATTCCCATGGGTCCTGAGAGGTTAATGACAACTGATCATAAAATGCAAGTAGATGCTGGTTGGTGGCAGATCCTTTTAAAATTAGCTGATTCAATATTTGGATTTTAGCATGCTGTACCGATTCACAATTCAACTATTAATATTTGTACTATGGAGAATGCCAGCAAGGCTATGGAATTCGCTCATACTGCAATGTCCCCTTTCTGAAATAGGATTTAATAATGAACAATAATAATAAAATTAATACATATCAAAAATAAAAATAAAATTAAACTATTTAAAAAATTATTAATATGATACAATTAAATTTTAATTCAGTTTAATTAAGGGTCAAAAGGCATAAAATGAAGAGTTGTGACTCTCTCAAACATGAAATATAGAAGGGAGAAGAGTTCACTTGAAAGGGGATATGGAGGAAGGATGTTAAAATAGAGCATGTGAATCAAGGAAGGATTAATGAAAGAAGGGAATGGGAAGTAAATAAGGAAGTGACTCTTTCAAAGGGCATAAATTATGAAAGAGTTGTATTCTTTCAAAGAGTAGTAATTGTGAAAAGTTGTCTCTTTCAAAGGGCAGAAATTATGAAGGATTGTACTATTTCAAAGGGTGGAAATTGTGAAAGGTTGCGACTCTTTCCAAAGGGAAAACATGGTGAAGAGGTGCGACCTCTCCCTCACATTGGAAGATATAAAGGAAAGCAGGTTTCATTTGAAGATGACATCGAGGGGAGATCAATTTGAAAAATAATTTATTATTCTCAAAAGGCAGCAATGGAGGGTGGTTACTCAAGTCTTATGAAAGTTAGTGACCCTTTCACCAATAAAGGAGAAATCATTCCAAGCATTCAAGGATCATCTATCATGAATCCACAAAAACAATCATCGCTTATCAAATCAAGCAAACAATCAATCAGAAAACCAATCTATATCAGCATTCTTTCAATCATAATTCACCAATATATCAAACCAGAATTCATTACATCATCACTCATCAATCATCTAATCAACAACCTCAAATCATAAAATCAAAGGAATCCATTCAATCAATCAATCATTCAACAACAAAAGAATGATCAAGTCTGATTTGAATAGGACTCAGAAAAAGTAAAACAATCTCAAATATTAAGGAAACTGATTGGCATGCAATATTATTGTATTTACTATTTATTTATTTATAAATCTGTTAAAAAATATGCAGTACTGATCTTCCCTCATCAAGTACCCCACACCAAGTTAATTTGCTTATGAGCCAAGGGGCTGAATGACTTGGAGCCTCATTCTCCCTTGCGCTTGGTTGAGGAAGATAGTCTCCAGGTGTCCTAACAAGAATTATAAGAATAGTAATTATTTATCTGATTTCCATCAGCAATCATATCTAGAATCAACGTGAAACATGTGATAGGGAGATGCAGCAGTACCAGTTTCCTCATCAAGTAGACCACCCCAAGTTGGTTTGCTTGTGGGCTGAGGGGCCAAATGACTCAAAGCCTCATTCTGCAACTTTGGACTTTATAGAGGAGCACAATGTTGCGGTGCCCGATCATACTTTCCCATCAAATTCCTAATATAGTTGGCTGTTGGAAATATGCTATGAAATGGATCCCATGTGTTTAAGATACTTTGTTTTCAATAGGGATTATTTATGATCATAATGCTTGATGTTAATTAATCATATTTTTTGTGATGTCCCCTCCCTAGAATAGGATTTTATAACAAATAATAAAAAACAATAATGAACGAGAAAATAAATTATAATATAACTTATTATTAAATTAATTATATTATTAATATAATATATAACACTACATGTTAATAAATGAATATAGTACTATATTATAATCTATTATTAAAAATATATTAATATAATATAATAATATATTATTAATAAATATAATGATGCGATAATAAAGTAAACATAAAATCATAATAATAGAATATAATTACGATATAATAAATAATAATAATTAATCTATTATTAATGTAATAATAATAATAAAACAAATATAAATATAAATAAATGAATTCATTAAATATGTAATTAACCTCTTATCGAACAAGACATTAAATAATGATATAAATTAAAATAGGGATATCATTAAACGATATGGATTCTGGAAACACCGCCTTTGGTTGATGACAAATAGGGTTAAGGACGTGTCTGGGCAATTAGGATGGAAACAAATCAACACCCAATACAAATGGCGGGTGACATGGCAATTAGAAATAATACGGTTAAGAACCGGCGGATTCAATACCCTTGCTAACAGTCACAGGAGCCGCTTCATCTGCCTCACCATTGACATCAATTAAGCCCCTCGACAAAGTGGGACAAGCATCAATTAATTGGAAGACTGCAATTTGAATTATTAAGTAATATTGATTTAAAGAGAAGACAACTAATCGAATGATTAGTCATGACAAATTGATTAAATATAAGTGACCGCAATACCATTGATCAATTGCTATGCCTTCAGAAGACAACGATTATGTTAATCGATGACATTTGGTACAAAACCGATTTGCTGAAAAGGCACGATTAAGGTTGGTATTGGCAGCGACTAAGATGAAGAGAGTGATTGAAATGACTAATGGTGATTATGATTAAATAAAGATGCGATTTACTTGAGGTATAATTATGAAAAGACGTATCTGTTAGAAGGCAACCCCTCCATGATACAAAGATATATATGGGAGTTTGTACTCATTCAAAGAGATCATCAGAAAACATTTCTCTCTTATTCATCCTTTATTGGATCTTCTCAATTGAGTATAGCCTTTTGGCCTGTTTTGGTCGCAAGATTACAAAGGCAAACATCAGAGACAGCGTCATTGTTGCAAGTGCAAATCGTCTACATTAGAAATAACATCATTCTCTGATGCAAGAATATAACTACACACTGGAAACAGCAACATATTGCTACGAGCGATATTAATACATTGCATATTCCCAAGCATTGGATCAGAACTAGCAACTCATCGCTATATGTGATAGAGCAACATTATAGCATATCCTCCATTGTCAAATCAGAGAAGGCTAATGACATATGGAACATCGAGATCATCCTTGCAGAATTGATATCAGTCAAATCAGGCATAGCAGAGATATTCTATTTTTGTGAATTGCACTAAGTGCAAATATATAGATAAAATTATATGGCATATATCTGATTGTCCTATCAGAGATAGCAATTATATAGATATTAATCATATAATATAAGAACAACCATAGTTGGAAAACTTGGACTCGGCAAAAACTCGCGAAGGCCTGAAAAAAACAACCAGGAAAAACTCGGCCAACTTTCGGGAAAAACTCAGCAAAAAACTCGGGAACTAAAAAAACTGCCTAAATTTAATTAGAAATGCATTTTTTTGCAAAATTCAATGAGAAGATGCATCCAATGAGTCAATTAATGAGAACACAAAAGAAACAAGCTAAGTCTAGATATATTTAAACGCAAAGTGGGTACAAAATCGCATTCACATGAGGAATGTTGATGGCTTGAAGCAAAATAGTAAATAGTTTCTGTAAAACTAAAAGTAAATACGTCATTACAAATTTACAATTACATCTTCCTCTTCCCAGCTCTAGTAAAAACTAAGGGATAGGTACAACTAGAGGGTCTAGTCCTAGAAGCCTGCATTAGGGGTGATTGTGTTGTTATATGGAGCCTAATTAGACTTGGAGGTTAATTTTTCCCCACTTCAATCGGCGCGGTTTCCCCCCAGATTTTTTCAACGATGGTTTGGGGGCAGCACCCCCAAGATGGGTCAAGGGCTAGTGCCTCACGAAGCCAAAAATGACTTATAATTGTACAAAGGCGTCGGGAGTTATTTTTCCCCCTCTCAGCATAAAAATGAATGACTATGCCGTTTCTTTTTTCTTTATGCGGTTATGCATAGCGACGGTCGAGTTTTTCCATCAGACTTGCCGAGTTTTTGAGAAAAACTCACTGAGTACTCACTCGGCGAGTCTTTCTCGCGAGTTAAAGTCTGAAAAACTCCCAGAGTATAAAAACTCGCCGAGTACTCTATGAGTTTGCCAACTATAGGAATAACCATCCAACAAGTGATCCAACATATAGATTGTTTTTTAAAATAGTATTATCATTACCTGTATATCTTCTCAATTGCATTGATAACTGGTAAGAGAGAACATAATTCATAGTCAAAATCGAGACTTGAAGGAAAGAAGTCCCTTGCAATTGATTTTGCAAGGTAATTGTCCCTATTTCCTGGCTTAGTCAACTAGGGGACATTACAATTTTCTCAAAGTTTACTTACCATTATGTAATTTATTTATATAATACTCTTTTTAAATAAGTTGTATTGTTGGAATTGTTATTTTTGGGCAAAAATCAGGTATATTCTCAAAAACAGACATTACACAAACACCTGTGATTTCCTTAGAAAGGGATTAAACAGTAATTAACTAAAATTAATTTATAGTCTCAATAAAAAAGTCAAAGGGCATATGAAGGGTTATGAGTATTAGAGAAAATAGGTATGTAAAGAAATCCAAAAAGGAGAAGGTTCATCACTGAATACATTTTATATCTAATTATTACTACTTATGGAGCATGGACTGTTGTATCGGATACAAATATGGATATGACTATTTTTTAAGACCCCCAACATAGATACAGCATTAATAAAAAATGCATACACATATAATTAACACAATTTTTTAAGTTATTCGAGAAAATTCTCATTACTTCAAAAGCAATATAGACACATAAATAATTACAAGTTAATTTAACTTTTTACAATATGCAAAAATAGTAGAGTTGTATTGGAAGATTAACCAAAAAAATGAGTTGCTTAAATAGAAAAACATTTCATTTGTTTTTATTATTTGGAATAGGATTTGTTTATACCAAAAAAAAATTAAAAAATTTGCATGAATGAAGTTTTTCTAAGTTCAATTGTGTAAGATTTACGTCAAATTTTTTAAAAATCAAATCACATATTATTCGGCACGGTTGGAAAATCAAGGTTTTTTGGACACACATGGGTGTAGTATTTGGCGTGTATTCGGGCTGCATCGGACATGTATCCAAATTTGATTCGAGGATACGCATGCCCAAGGAGGGACAGAGAAATTTCTGGTTACTCTGTTTAAAATTAGAGGTTGAAACCCCCTAATTTCATTGCTGAATTAGAGAACAAAACCCCTTGATTCAGGCAGCTTGCGCAACATTTCAAAGGCATTCATATAAAGCAGATTGCTGCAGTCTTTGTGATTAGACAGCAACTAAAACTGTAATTAATTCAGTCATTTTCTAGGCTGTACTAAGTATCTAAAATATATACAAAGACAATAATAGTAATTTCTGAACCTTCAAGGAAAGTGAAGCTTATATTTTTATTAATAATTGTGCCAAATTATTGTTATTGTGTACTAGAGTTTGAAATATTTAAAGAAAAGTAATTGGAACATTGCAAGTTATAGGTGTGAGGAAATTTTAGGGGCAAACAAGTGCAAAGATAGAGATAAATAGAACTAATACAGTAAATGCAAATTTATTCAATTGTTCATTCTGTTCACGATATAGTCCTGAGAAGGATGTATGAATGATATCTACCTATCTCTGTTACATGGCTATTTAGCGTTACAGATATGCACATATATAGATTACATAGGTTCATGCCCTGGAAGCCAAGACTCGCTAGGAAGCTGAATCATTTCATATGGAAATGGAACTATCTCCTTATATGACTCGTTACCTCCCAATAAATTGTGGGTTGTAACCATCTGTTGGTAGGTGATTGCTGGTGAATGACATGGCATAGCATGAACCTCAAAAGTGCCACCTGGACAGCCACATCGACCACACTATCTAATTAGTGCAGAGTGATACTCAAAGTTGCCCCTCTTTGTGAAGTAATAGTCTCAATTGCATTGAGTCTGGGAAGCAAGTGCAAAGCTTTCGCTTCTAGCTATTACTCGGTGAAACATTTGGTTTGTTGTGGGAGCTGACCCTTTGTAACTACCATGCAAATGTAAACACAGTTTCCAGAATCTAATCTATCTTTGCCACAACAAGTTTTACTTCAGTTGGAGGTGAGGTGCAACTGCAAACAACTTATGTATAGCGTACAGCACAATCTTCTCTAGAGTTGATGTGGGAAGAATTCACTTCAAGAATCTGATATCTCTTGCTAACCATTGTTACAACTACATTGTGAAGATTGGCACTATACAAAATCTTTTAACTATGCATGTAAGGATGTCCAAGAAATATTTTAGATACCTCCATTGGCCCTACATCAAAAACTATCTTCCCCTAAAAAGGATGAAAGGAATATGAAAAGAAACATTGTAGAGTGACTTACATACCTTGGGCGTTGCATGCATGAAAACATTCCAATATGTATGGATGTAAATGGGGCATGGCAGGGAACTCCAATCTCTCTGTGCTTTCTTAAAAAATATATTCTTCAAGCTACTACCATCAATCATGAAGTTCAATGGCTCCCTTTCACATACATTTGTGAATGGAAAGATCACCCATTCAAAGACCTCTACAAAAATTGAACATGAATTTTCCGCTTATCCATGTGTTCTTCGATTTTTCTCTTCATCATCACGTGTATCTCCTCGTGTTGGTTTGGCCATATTGAAACAGATCAATAGGTAGTCTAATGGAACAGGAATTTCCGCTTATCCATGTGTTCTTCGATTTTTCTCTTGATCATCATGCGTATCTCCTCTTGTGTTGGTTTGGCGGCTTGGCCATATTGAAACAGATGAATAGGTAGTCTAATAGATCTCTAGGTACAACGTCAAGGCTCAAATATTCTGATTACATTCAATAGAACATGCAAGATTCAAACGAAATTCCTCTGATACAAGGCCCAAGTTGAATCCTAGTAGGCAACTCTCTAGATGACAATTTAAATGAAGTTATAAGAATGTGTAGAAGCTTTAGAGACAGACAAGTAGAAAGACAGAAAGATTTATAACTGAAAAAGTTAATGTAAGCATATTCAGTTGTTCATTATGTACATGACATATTCCTAGGAAGGATGTAGGACTGATGTCTACCTATCTACTTCAAATCTCTATTACATTTCTATCTAACATTACAGTAATTTACAAATATAGATTATGTATGGTCAATGCCATGGAGGACAAGAGTCAGTAAGAAGTTGAACCGTCTCCTAGGGAAGTGGAAGCATTTTCTTTTATGACTCTAACAATGGTGAGGTAACTATTTGCTAGTAAGCTAGATGACAACAGCATAGCATTACTCTCAGGAGCGCCACCTTGATTGCTGCATTGACCACACTACCCAAAGTCTACGAAGTGACACTTGAAGCAATGCGGTGAGTAGCATTGAGGTCTGAACTTTGCAGTTCTGCCTAAAGGTGTATTGGACCTTGCTAAAGCCATGGTAGAAACCACAGTGTTTGGATGAGGTATGGCTAACACATGAGTGCTTGATCCTATGCTTTGTGTCACTACTAGAGCATGCGCAGCACTGGAGATGGCTGGTTGGTCTTTGTGTTACTGCAAGCATCTAGGAGGTGCTTTGGTGCACCACAAACCTCTGAGTTGTTACCACATGTATTAGCAAGCTATGAGAGAAGTCTTGGCATTACCATGTGTCCCACTATTGGTAATAATGAATCACAATTCAAAGCAGAAGCGAGAAAAGAAGATTAAGAAAAAATGCAGCAAGAGAGGATCATATGATCAGGGAATTGCCAATGTACATAGTTTGCCTAATGGTTGTATGTTAAGGCATCTCGAATTTGAGGAAAAACAATCTGTGATTTTAATTTCCATCTGCTTAAATTCACCATGAAGCAGCATTGCTTGTATGATGATTTGGGTAATTATTACTTAAAACAGGGTATTATTATTTAAAACATTGGTAATGTAAGAGAGCAACTGTCAAAACACTCATTAATTTTCAACATAAGCAAGAGGTCATTTGTTCCAATATAGAATATATCTCACTGAAACTTGCATGCCATAGAAGCTTATACTGGTCACAATGGAATCATACGTTAGTTGCTTCCATCGTGCACAATGGATTGTGATGAATTAAGAAGCATGAATGAAAGAAACAAGAAAACAATAATGTTTCCAAGAGTACCCACATGACTTCTGATGAAGAGAAAAATGAGATATGCCATAGGATTGAACATTGTATTTGGTATAGCCACTACATTGAAGAAGTATGCACTTCTAAGCACATCACAGTGTGATTGGAAGATTCTCTCAATAGGATTTCAAGAAATTTAGAAAGGGCAAATCATATAATTAATGACGTACCCTTGACAGGGTAGACAAAGAGAAACATCTGCCAATTTTTTATCAGAAGTGTATGCCAATGTTAGTTAGGAGATCCAAATTCCAACAATTACCTGGTGGAAACAATGATAAAAAAATTCATATCATATTCAATTATAACAAGTCATGGTACTTGCAATGAACTTATACTAATGATAACAGAAACAAATATCATTGTTAGAAAAAGAGAGTGATCCAGGATCAGGGAAAACACCCCAAAGTACAGCTACCCTAAATTCTAGGTAATATTTAGCCTAGACATGTCTTATAGTGCAGTTGAGGATTTATTTTCCACTATTCTATCAAACTAATGTAGTCAAAATTGCCGTTATACATTACATCTCCAACCATAACCATAGGTATTAGACAAGGTCGTCTAATTTGATGCTTTACAATTCAAGCAACGGTTATCCAATGTAGAGCAGACAACTACAAAGTTAACCAATGAGACAATCGTGATCCCACCCACCAAATAGTTTATTCCAGCTTACATAACATCTAGGAGCAACAAGAGAACTTGATATTTGAGTCCTCTTAGGAGAATAAATAGTTACAATGGTCCTTTTATGAAACTATCCCTTTTGTGTCTCTTCTAATGTCACCCCTAGATATCATCACTTAATTAATCCAGGTCTGGTCAACCTTAGAAAGGTACCCATGGTACTCATACAAGCTCAAACTTACCACCACATACACCTAATCTTAGCCTTGTGCAAAATGTCAAATACAACCTCATCTTATTGGTTACAGACAAGAAACTCCTACGCAGCTAATAAGTTTTGATTTTTCTACACACTACTGTTTAGAGATAAATAATTGTATCCAGCTTTTCTATAATCTTAGAGATAGTCTTTAGTAGATAAGGGTGTTTCTTTATTTCTATGTCAAGCCACTCAAATACTTGGCGATGCAGTCAAGGAAGGAGAAATCCCCAAAGGAGATGTCCAACCTTGCAGCCTGAGTCAACAAAGCGGAAATAACAAAGAAACACAGTGCTAGGAATTCAAACATAACAGTTTCTATTGTCATCAACAAGAAATTACATCAAATTGACTTCAAACATGTCGAGCTGTAAGGCCTTCCCGGTTATGGCCAAATACAAAATCATTCTTAGATCCTAATTCCGATTTGCTACATCTCAAAACTATCATCCCCAAGGATGCTGCTCTCTCCTCCCGATACCTCAACACATTACATTTATACATTGCCACCAACAGGTCGGCCCAAACAAAGAATTACAAGGAAACGTGTAACAATATTTAGGACAGGACCCAAAATATGGAACACCAATCATCAAATAAGACATAGGGATGCACGATCATAAATATAGGTCCACACGAATCCCAGTAACCAAGATCCACAACCACACATGCTAAAACTCAATAATCACCAACCGCACGATGAATTCCCAAGATCAGTCCAAATAAGAAATGGACACGTTACCCACAGCCACTAGATGAATCCAAACTCGAACAACCACGAACCAAAAGAGATGCGACCATAGGAAACTGCTCCTGATAGGACCTAAGAATCAAGGCACGATCACACACGGAGATTCCACCCGAAGATCAGGAAACCGATTAGAAACACAACAGCCAACTGAAGAACGGAATAGAACTAGACCAATCTTAAGATATCTTCCCCAAAACAGAACGAAACACGATGCAATCATAGACAAAGCTTCTCCAAGATGTCTATGACAAACCCATTCAACCACATCAGCGAAAGAGCCAACAAGGGTGATCGCCACCTAAAACACCAAAACTGTCCAACTGGAACAGAACAGCAAACAAACAAGAAGGAAATCTTTTTGGGTGATGCAAGATTGCCAACTGCCCTAGGATGCTCTTGCATCACTTGGCTCCACCTATTATTAATATATTTTGGTTTCAGACTCCTATGCAACAATCTACCTTCTGTTTTCAAGAAGAGTATGATCTGAATAGCACTGAGTATCATGTCCCCTTTTGAGAGGTCAGCCCAGGAATGAAATTAAAGATGTTTCTTAACACCATAATGAGTATTATAAAAATTTAAAAGCAACATAAATAAAATAATAAATAATAATAATAATAATAATAAAATATTGAAAATCAAAATTAGGTGCCTAATTTTGGGACAACCACTATTATAAATTTATAATGAGTGCCTATGTACTTGCAGATATTGTTACCCATTTTCTTAATATGTAGGTTTCCACCTTTGCTTTGTTTTGTCAGTATGAATAATAAGGTTGTCCAATTTTTCTAGGCTTTGATTAGGGTTCCACATGTTTTCAAAAAGGTCCAATAAGTGTTTGTCTATAACATGAGTCTTTGAGTTCTTTTCCCAACTTGTAAATGTTTAGCTTTCATGACTTGTTGAATATTCAATTCAGCATTGTCAAAAAGATTCCAAAGGCTGAAAAAGACATGTGAATGCCAAGAGGGGGAAAATCACTTTGCAAGGAAAAGCCAAGTGCCTTGACCAAGTTGACCATCCTAGGGTTTTGCCTTTGGTTGATATACTCTCGTAGTCCCAAATGGCTACAATTGCGGCCAGAGCACTGATGAGATGGTATGGAGAAAACTGAAGGCGTGGTCACAGTTGGAAAAGTTATAGAAGTGGTGATCTCCTCTTATGCAACATCATGCATGTGGAAGACGTAAAGGAAGCCAAGTCTGTAAGTTCTCATTCTTTGAAACCCTTTTTGCTGTTATGAAGATTAAGTCACATTCATACCCCTGCTTGTTGAGATCTTTGTGCTGTCCACAGTGTTGAAAATCGCGCAGATATATCGGATATATCGCGATATATCGCGCAACACAAAAACAAAAGATATTATCGGCTTTTATATCGCGCCCGATATTTTCAAAATCGCGCCCAGAAAATCGGCAAAAAACCGCCAAAAAACCGCGATACATTGCCTTGTGAATCGTTGAAAAAGGTCAACAGAAAAACGCGTTTTTTTTTTAGGGTTTTCGTGGATTAAAAGCGATGAAAAAAGACTTTCGCCGTCATTTTTAGAAGTTGTTTTCGGAGCAACAAGACAAAAACGCGGCGCTAAAGGAAAGAGTCGAGTTATTCACCAGGGAAAGAGTCGAGTTATTCACCAGGGACAATATTTAGCTGCAGCATTCACCGCAAGACATTGTTCAGCTGCCAGTGAAAACTCAGACAGGCATCATTCACGGTAAGTTTAAAATCTTCATTATTTTTTAAATAGTATAACTATATTGTATTACTATATATTAGTTAGGATTCAGCGTATATTAAATTGTTTAGTTTTTTGTTTTATAAGCTTATGCATATTTCTTTAGTATTTACTATTTAATATTTTTATTTTTATTTA
>MU223935.1:2248129-2272364 GCA_018584345.1 Thuja plicata | reverse complement strand
ATATGTATATATATAAAAAAAAAATTACATATTTTTGTACTAACGAACCCGAACCCAAACCCCTTTTCAAAATTTTGGCGAACCGGCAAACCGGTTCTTCGAACTCGAACCCGAACCGGCATCCTAGACAATTTCTCACAAGAGCAAGGTATAGAAAGGCATGAAAATATATTTTGTAGTCTTCTCTCCTTAATACAACCCTTGTCTACTGCCCTCTTCACTCTACCATTCAATAAGTTCACTAGTATAAAAGACAACAGGCAAGCCAAAAGTCTCCACACAGTCAGCTATAAGGGTATAACAGGGCCCAATAAAGAACAATCCTTAAGACAGTACAGTGTCAGGGGGGGAGGTGTAATGTGTACCCCTTTTCAAATAGGATTTAATAATAATTAAAATATAAAAGAATAAAAATAAAGTTTAAATTAAAAAATTTAAAATATCATAACTAAAATTTATTTAAGTTTAATGAATGGTCCAATGATATTTAATGAAAAGTTGCGACTCCCTCAAACATGATACATAAAAAGGGAGAGAAGAGAACTTCATTTGAAAGGAAAGATAGAGGAAGGAAGGAAAAATGGAGCATAGGAATTAAACAAGGATTAATGGAAGAAGAAAGGAATGGGAAGAAGATAAGGAAGTGACTCTTTCAAAGGGCAGCAATGATGAGGGGTTGTGACTCTTTCAAAGGGCAGCAATGATGAAGGATTGTGACTCTTTCAAAGTGTGGTAATTATCAAAGGTTGTGACTCTCTCAAAGGGCAGAAATGATGAAGGGTTGCGACCCTTTTGAAGGGTGGTACATATGAAAGGAGGTGACCATTGCATAGGGCAGACATGTAGAAGAGGTGTGACTCTCCCTCACATTGCAAATTTGCAAGATATAAAGGGGAGAAGGTTTCATTTGAGGAGGAGATCCAAAAGGGAATTTGGGGAATAATATATTATTCTCAAAGGCAACAATGAAAATTGGTGACTCGACTCTTATGAAAGATGGTGACCCTTCCACCAATGAAGTATAAAGGAGAATTCATTCCAAGCATTGAAGGATGACTTATCAATCATCACTCATGAATCCATCCAAACAAATCCATCAATCATTAATCCCTCAAGAAATCAAGCAAACAATCAATCTACAAGTTCAAGCAAACAATCATTGATTCCACATCAATCATCACTTCATTTTGGGATCAAGAAAACAAACAATTCAGTACATTCAATCATCATTTACCAGTATATCATACCAACATTCATTACATCGTCACTCATCAATCATCTAATCAGCAATCTCTTAATCATCACTCACCCATAACTCAAATCATACGATCAAGGAATTGGATCAGATCAGTATTGGATACAAGCAATTTGCATTTCAGAATACAGCCATCTTGTGTTATAGCAAGTATTGTGGTATGCATGATGAAGATGTTGTCTAACTTATAATATCTGTTGAATTTTCTATAGTTAATGATGTGAAATGCTAACCAATTTAGATTCTTTATTTGTTTATTAAATTTACTTATTCTCCTACAAACAATCATGTAGAGCTTAGTAAGGAAATACAAGTAGGTAGGGTAGATGCGGGTTCCCCTTCAATGTAGACCACCCCATGTTGGATGGACGTGTTCCTGCCACTTGTGGGCCAAGGGGTGTCATATCACGCCCTTGGGCTTAGTTGAGGCGACTGTCCCAGGGCACCCTATTGTGCTTTCCTCTCCAATCTCTACGATAGTTGATTGTAGAAGTGAACTAAGGATGGAAGCAATCATAGATGGGTTAATAAGGAGACACAAGCAGGGAGGGCAGGGACATGTTCCCCTTCTAAGTAGATCACCCCATGTTGGGTGGATGTGTTCCTACAACTTGTGGGCCAAGGAGTGTTGTATCATGCCCTTGCAAATAGTTGCAGTGAATGTTCCAGGGCAACTTATCATGCTCTCAACTTCAACCCCACTATGGTTGGTTATTGTAAATAAAACTATGAATTAGATCTACATATGAAATATTATTTAATTTAATTGTTTATTTACTTTAGCTTTCAAGCATAGTGGTACTAAGACTTCTTAGAGGTATTGAAGTCTAAAATGAACCATTTTCTTTGCATCCGACCCCAGAGCTTTTTCAACTCCAGAATTATGAAGAGCACATGGCTTATAAACTTGGAGAGGCAATTGAGCAAGTTAGAAACATGGGACAGGAATATAGGAGCTTAGAGAGTAAGATCAGAGGCAGTTTGAACTTTGAAGAGTTTTTAAATTACTTTAATAGGTAGCCAAAAATTGAGGGAGTCAAACAACAACAAAGGTTTTGAAAAAGGACAAAGTTGTAGACCTTTTCAAACACCCAGTAGAAGATTTTCAAGGATCTCAGCAAAGAAAGGAGGTTTCAGGTGCCCAAATATGTTGACTCAACAATTGGCATTTATTGTCTAGTCTTAGCTGTTGTCATATACTCTCTCCTATGCTTAGGAAGAGATATAAGATGCCTAGGTTGGATATTTAAAGTTAAACAGTTCTATCTAGTTTTCCGGGACAGTTCTGAAGGATAACCTGCATTGTAACTCACTTTCTCATTGGGAGTACTGAAAGCACAATTAATACTTCCTTTTCAAGCAACACGAATACAGTTTCAAACTCATTTTGCTGTAAGAATACCTTTATTTTCAATAAGAAATCAAATTTTACCTTCAATATGTATTGTTCTACTGTGTGTTAATCAAATGATGCATGTATTTTCTTGTGTTTCGTCTTCAAAACCTTCATAATATGTCTCCATTAAACACCTATAGGCAAGAAAAACACACAGCTGTTAGGACTATGTAATGCATATATAGAGCTGTTAAGTTGTGAGAGTTTCTCCTTTTCCTTCCAAACAGTGAAATATAGGAGTTCTTTCTACAAAATATTGATGCATTGGATGTGAAAATCAGAAGTAGTGCAAAACAGAGGTCTTTTTTGAACCATTGTGTGTCATATAAAGCAAGCATAAGTCATTTCAATTCTGGTGTATCGCCATTATAGTTTTACAACTTCATTTTCAGTTCATTTCTCACCCTTTTCTTGTCAAAGCAGCAATTTAGATTTAAGATTTAGGTTATAAACAAGGGAACCAGCCCTCTCTGGAAATTCATTTCCATCATAGGTCACCCACAACCTGGAAACCTGGAAATGACCCCATCTTACACTAGGTTGCTGAGTTGATAGCTCAGCAAGATTGCAAACTTCAGTGATAACAGGTATAAATACTTGTTTTGTAGGCTGGGGAAGGATATGAAGATTTGGTATGATTTTTAAGCCTCTTCTCAGGCTGGTTGTTGGGACAAAACCTTACCTGCCAATTCAGGTCAGAACAAAAACCCTAGTTTGCAGTCATATCTGGTCTCTTTAATTGCTGCTAATTCATAAACAGGACCTAGCAATCCAAATTTTGAGGTCTGAATTGTCCACTTTTACCTTGTAGGTCTGATTCTAGAGTTTGGACACCATTCAAGGGAAGCTGCACAATCCCGACCTGGGTGCTGCCTTTGGAGAGAACATATTTGGGATGTGTTTGGGAGAGTGTAGATACCCTTATTGAGTTGCGCCAAGGGTTTGAAGGAACATTTGCTAGGGTATTTACGATCAGAATTGCTTCTGTGATTGAATGTGATTTACTGTTTAAATATCATTATTTACATTGTTAGTCCGTTAGAATTTACTACAGTGATTCATAATTAGTTATTGTGAGAATCCTAACCCCAACCCGGTGATTTAACAGGTTGCAAAAATAAAAAATTGACATAAATGTTCTCCTTAGATCAGAAGTTTCCAGACCCAATGGTTTCAGCTAGACAAAACTGAAACATACTTTGGCATGCTCAACAAATTTCTAAACCAAATTGTGGTGGATCTAGGGAAAAAAGGAGAAGAATTTTTGTATAAAAGGAATTTCTACCCAGAATACTTAATGTTTGATGGTGTTTCATTGGGGAATCCTAGGTCAGTGAGCATGTACTATCCCACTGAAAGGGTTGTTTTATATGCAGATCCTAACTCGCAATAATAATGGTTGGCACAATTAAACATAGACATGAAATCAACCCAAAAATTGCAGTTTAACGGTTTATTATCTAATTCAGATATAATGTTTAGAATATATGTCAAAAAGTCCAAATTTATCTTCTGCGGTTAAAGCTAATTTATCTTAATGAAATGCCTTTAGAACACCTCAAAATCAAATTGACATCCACCTTACAATACCACAACTTGCTGCTAGTTGAAAGTATATTTTAATTCAAGTAGTAATTAATTAAATTTGCACAAGGATGATCTCTGTGTGAAATCACTCTAAGGAATTGTGAGTTTTTGTCATTCAATTCCAGACCGAGAGGAGTTTTGTCCTTGGATCATTTTAACCGTAATTTCATGCTCCACGAGGAGTAGAAGTCAGATAACAAAAATGTTTGTCAATGATGCTCCTTCTCCTTGATTGGTCTCTCTGAAATACCTTTTTCCTCCAATAGACACAACTCTTCACTTGCCCTTCACTATTATTAAAAATAAACTTTAATTATAGTTTTCATTTTATAATACTAACTAATCCTTGTAGAAATCACATGTTCTCCTTGCATGGAAGACCCGCCAAGTAAGAGCTTCATGTATTCATTTTCTCTGAACAGGTGTGCATACTCCCTCAAGGCTTTAAGATTGATAATCCTACCCTTGGCTGCAGATTCAAATGTTATATGAATGGTCTTCACTGCAATATGCTGACAACGCAATGTATTCTCACATATTTTAAGTTTGTCTTTCAGGTTGAATACATACTAACAGTCACCCTTGGATGAAAGAGTTTCTTCCTTCCTCCTTTATGAAATAAATGTGAATTAGATTATTAAGACTTTCAATTGAAATTATCAAAGCCCATTCCCTTAGTGCAAGACCCACGAGAAACGACGAGCACTGGGTTAGTTTTGCTTTAATTTAGAGGAGGGACATTACAAAGCACAACTGTTATTTTGAGAAATGACCAAGGGCGTTTTGTTGAAATTGGCACATTTTTCTAGGTGTCTATTCTAATAATGAGCTGAATGCTTTGTTGATGTTGAAGGTCTCTACAAAGAAAGAGTGTTGGGTTGCAAAAGGTTGACTGTGGAAGGAGACACTCCTGTTGTGGTTGTAGATTGACTAAAGAGATTGTCCCAACTATAAGGCAAAATCATATCTAGATGAAGCTCTTGATACTTGTGATTTTGAGGATGGTTTTTCCACTTGTTAGTGTGAGTGTAATTAGATGGTGAATTTTCTAGCTAATATTGGAGTCAACCTTTCTCTTTTTCCTTGTTTGGTGGAGGAACATGTAGATGCTTGGGAGGGTTAGGTTGAAATTACTGAAGTAAGTTTCCCTTTCTGAGTCTTTAATTTTCACTACGAGTTGCATGTTTTGTGTGGGCCCCTATTTCCAACACCGCATCTTGTCATCATTTCATTCATGTCCTTTTTTTGTTGGTGGATCATCTCCCACACTCTTTCATTATTAAGGTTTTAATGTGGACGAGGCAGCCTTCTGTGATAGATGATTCAAGGAGGAAAAATGTTGTCATGCAGAACTTCTCTTTAAAATCAACTTCTCTCTCTCTTAGTCGACATGTCTAGCTGGTATGAGTCTTACTTGTATCTCTTTTCTGCATTTTCCACTCTCTTTGGTGGTTGTTAGTCAACTTCACAGATTTCCGTTGTGCAATTTTCTAGGGCCCAACCAATATAGTTCACAAGTAAAAAGAATTTAAAAACACCAAGACCCTTTCCTACAGAGTTGTTTTAAATTGAAAGCAATTTTTGACTCCTCAAACCCTACGTCTTTGAGCCTTGTGAAATGTAGCCTAGGACTAGAAGGTGTTGGGGATTCAAGAAGGTTGCATAGTAAAATCTCCATTCAAGATGAATTCTTGCACTAATTGGAGGTGATAGTAACTGATGGTGAGGTTTGGAGCAAGACGCGTAGTTTCTTGCTCCTTGAGGAGCCTTTAATATTGCAAATAGTGAAGTGCCTTCTTCTTAGAGGAGTTGGCTTCCATGAGTGATGTCCATGTGCTCAACAAGGAAATTCAAGTAATTTACTATCACTCAAGGGATCTGCAATATTTGTGATTGAACTTAAACTTTGTTCTACACCGTCTCTTGGTCACTCGCTCCATTGGAGTGCTTGAGATCACTAGGGTTGTCAGTCTCCTACCACTGATCAATGGATTCCTTCACCATTTGATTCAACACAAGGAGGTTATTCATAGTGTCAATTTCCCTCAATAGGTGAATTATGGTTCTCCAACTTCTAAAAGTAAAAATGTTTGGATTGTGTCAATTACTCAAGCGGGCTCTTTTATAGGTAGTGGTGTTGGCTTAGGTGGGTGGGGTGTTTCATCCCTGTTGTAGGCTTCCTAATGTTAATTTTTTTGAGGTGCCTTGTCTTTTAAGATTTTTCAGGGGTACTTTCCCTGCCCGAATGATGGCCTTCGTGTTAGCCTGTTTTTTTTGTATGATTGATGGGCTTAGTCACTTTTTCTGCTAGTAATTTTATATTTTGATTATTTAAATTTTATCATATAATGAAAAAAAAATGGGTTTGTTTATAAGTGGGGTCATCCCCGGAGCTAGAGGTAGCTGCCATAGTAATCCCCTTGGCAATGAGTTCAAGAAAACAACCCATTTGAAACAAATAAAAACAAAACAAATATATACAACATAATTCATCTTAAAAACTAAACATATGCCATAGATTCATAGAAGAATGAAAACAAAACAATAGTTGCTAAAACAGTCTAGGTGTAGTTGTTTTGAGTAATTATATTGGGTGATATAAGTGTGAAAAATAATACAGTAATTTAGATGTAACTACACCTAGATTGTATGATACAACAAACCGCCTGTAATCTTAAAAGTCAAAATGTTGTTTTCGATGAAGTTGTGGTGTTGCTAAAACATTGTAATGGATATCCCAGTGATTTTACACAAGAAATAATAGTCAATCGACCAGGAATGGTCAGGTTGATGGATTTTCCCTCAACTAAACTCACTAAGGAATGTTCATGAAAATCTATGGCTAATTTCGGGCTAAGATTTTCTCAAGCACTGCAATTGTCTTTGTTGTATGTTACAGAAAGATCTCTAGCATGAAGACAATCCAGCATTTAGAGAGAGTAGATGAACCTTGGTAGAACCAAAATAAGAGCAAAATGTCTATCCACCAATACATAGAAAGCCAACCAGAAATCACAGACCAACGAAAGGGTTATATGATTTCTGGAATATTTGAAATCCAAAACTTTGGAAGTGGCACTAAAGGAAAAAAAGGAACGGAAAAAAGCCATGGATGAAAAATAAGATTGCTTGGACAAAGAAAAGACCACCGGTTTGAAGTAATGCAACTCTAATTAGTGGGTATTCGTGAAAATGTGCATGTCAAAGACATTGGTGAGTCTTTTGTCATCTGAGCAAACAACGGTCTTTGTTGAGTTCTTTCATGTCAAAGTTCGCAACATAATTTAAAATGAATGTTCACAAGGAAATCCATTACTGCTTGGCAAATCAAGTGCAGTGAAATGGGAAGATCCTAGAGATTTGTTTGAACCAAATTAGGTACATTAAAATAACCGTCAAAAGACTTGGAATACACATATGCGAAACTCCTAAGATGTAAATTGAAGTTGGATAGGATTCGTCAAAAGATAAGGTTACAAACCAGCAAGTAGATGAAGAAACCATAGGAAATATTCCTTATCAGAAAGCAGTTTGTTGCCCTTATCATGCAATTGCCTGTAGGAGATCTCACATTAATTTATTTATTAGTATAGTTACTCAATTTTCCAATAAACTAGGATTGCAATATTAAGCTTTTGTTAAAAGTTGGGTATCATAGAAGATCTAGGCATCACATTCAGTGGGAGATGAAGGACGCACTGTAGCTAAAATAAAATTAAGATTCAAGATGTGCAAGAGAAGTTGATGAATCCCAGTCAACGTCTGGCTGGTACTGTTTTGCGAACACTTACAATTTGTATGAAGCTCCCTGAACAATGGACATACATATAAAGATATCATCAAAAATTATAAGTGCAGATTGCCATATATGTATCACGGCGAAATGAAATTAATTTTTTTTTAAATTTGAATAGACTCGCAAAAAATAAAACTCAGTGTACTCAGTTTTAATACACTGGGCAAAAAATCAACATAAAATCCAAACAATCCAGACATAATCGACTCATTGTTGCAGTGGTTACATTTATGATGGATGTAATATGTAGATCAGTATATGGCCTTGGCAACTTCCAGATTCTCTATTAAACCTCAAATTAAGTTGAAATCAAAACACGGACATATAAAAAAATACATAAAAGATCAGAAGAAGTAGCATTACTTAAACTGGAATTAAAACTGCTGGATATAAGCTTGCTCCAACGCTATATCGAGGGTTCCCAACATCCTCTTAAACCATTTTCACCTCTACAGAGATCAACGACCACCGAATAAATCTTTCTTCAAATTCCCGCACGACTCATATACAATTGCAGTGATTTTTCCTCGTGGCATTTTAACTCACGGATGTGGATAATGATTAAAGTTGAGGGGTCTTGACAGACGAGCATCTTGGAGGAAATTCTCATAGGTTAAGGAAAGGAAATTCTTTCCCAAAAAGTTTTGGAAAGGGCTGCAGCAAGAGAAAACAAATTGAGAAGACTATTACGATGCTAAATGGCTTGATTATGCAAAGTTGCTATATGAATGTCTATGAGAGGAGTATTCTCTTCGAATAGTGAATATATCGAGGAACTCTTCGCGGTTGATGATATTAAGCTAGGGATAAAGAAATTGGCAAGCCGTAAAGATAGTGATAATAATGGGTTGCAAGCTGAATTTTTAAAATGGGGTGCGGAAATTCTTACACCTCATATAAAAGGAATCTTCAATTGTGTCATTTACGATGGTTTCCTCGTAGATTGGACTACTAGTGTGGTTATTCCCCTGTTTAAGAGTGGTGACATCAATAACCCATCTAACTACCGCACTGTTATGGTTAACCTGCTTATTGGCAAACTTTTTGAGAGCATGATAGAGCGCAGAATCAACAATTAGGCGGAAGGTGAAGGGAAAAGGGCAAGAGGGCAAACTAGTTTCAAACCTTGGCATTCTGGACCATTGATCATTGCATCACTCTTTGTCATTTAGTAGAGAAAATATGGGACAATCAGGGAGAAGAAGCTTATTGTTGTTTTGTAGACTTTAAGAAAGCCTTTAACACAGTGCCTAGAGACAAGCTATGGAACAGAATGGAAGAATTGGGTATCCCTAACAAGTATAGATCGACAATGCATAGATTACATGACAGAGTTAGAGCCAAAATCAAAACTAATGAAGGAATGTCTGAATGTTTTGGTAGTGACATTGGTGTTAAACAGGGATGTCTTCTATCCCCAACCTTGTTTGGGTTATACATTGATAAATTAGAACTTGGTTAAACAAAATGAAGGGGGAAGGTGTTCATTTGGCAGAATACGTGGTGAAGCTTCTTTTGTACGATGATGATCTTATTTTAATTTCAAAAATTGTTCAAGGGTTAAGAGATCATTTAAGGGCCTTAGAGTGCTTTTTCCAAGAGGTTGGGATGCAGGTGAACATTACCAAAACCAAAATCATGATCTTCTCTCTAAGGAGAAAAGAAAAGCATATTACGTTCCTTTTTGAAGGCAGCCTGCTGGAAATTATGGAAGAATAAAAATATCTTGGGATTGACTTCCATTATAAGCTCAGTTGGGAGACATGTAGAGCGAAAAGGATATAGGGGGGTTGGAAAGCCTTGTACTTGCTCCAAAATAGATGCAGAATGGACGAACTCTGGGATTGGAAAACCAAGAAGACTCTTTTCAGTTTGCTGGTCACACTGGTGGTTCTTAATGGTTGCGAGGTTTGGGGGGGCTACATGTCAAACTGTGGATGGAGACAACTAGAGAGAATTCAGAAGCACCTAATCACAAGCAATCTCAAAGTTAAAGCCTCTGTACCTTATGATATTCTTTTAGTGGAAGCTGGGATAGCGATAACTCGGTTACTTAATTACTTAAAGAAAGTTGAAAACATGCATGACCCACGTTGGCCAAAAATTGTGAAGGAAGAGGACCCTAACCGTAGAAAGAAAACCCAGATGAAGCAAAATAAAAAGTGGTTGAATAAATAGAACATCAAGCTACATGAGTGACCTAATACAAATGTGGACTTTAAAAAGTTTGTCATAGATAAATTTTAGCGTGTCATGTGGCTAATAACATTGGTCAAAAAATGGCTTACTACATTCAAGAGTTTAACCCAATCGGGGAACATGGTGAGAAAGTGTATTTAGGGGCTGCTATTAAAGGGAAAGCAAGTTTTTTAATGTCACAATTGAGGATGGGATCACATCATCTTAGGTGCGAAACAGGTAGATGGAAGAGGCCCAAAGAGGCTTGGGAGGCAATAACTTGCATGTTTTGTAGGACGAACGCAATTGAAATTGAATGGCACTTTCTCATAGAATGCACAACGTATGACAATATTTGGGCTCAATATGAAATCATTCTGAAAGTTGACAACATGCACAATTTATTTGAAGAGGATAAGATCAACCAAACTGCTAGTTTTCTAGTCAAGATCCACAAAAGAAGATTGGAAATGGAAAGGAATATGGAAATCGCCTAAGGTTCTAGGCATCTGGTCCCTTAGACTATTTGGTCTCGTGGACGTCATTAAAATCATTCACTCATTCATTCATATATGATTTGCATAAAAATGAATGATCAAATTAACTTAATAAATTAGATTTAGAATTTTATGTTGTTTGAAAAATGGACAAATTGGGTGCTTGTATGATTTGGATTAATAAACTATTTTCCAAAAAAAAACTTATATTAAGAGATTTGAAATTAAAATATGATTACAAATTTGTAATTCAATTGTAGTGATTGATATGTGCAAAGATTTATGTTATTGTAGATTATATCCTATTATGTCATTTGATCTTAGATCAGGTTATGTCATGTGGTCTAGTCTAAGTCATGTCGTGTGATCTAGTCTAGGTCGTGTGTCTTGATCTTCAACTAATATAGCTCACAAAATTTGTTTACCTTTATCTTTGAATGTGGTTGTGCTGAGAAACACAATGAGACTTGCTACTAGATGAACAAATAGCTCATGGCATGTATTATTGGTAGTTGAACCATAAAATAGAATATGATGTCCCAAAATTCCAATCACATATTATAGATGCAAATTATTATGGATTGTTTAACTAATGGAGTGCTTTAATTGTAGAGTTTGGCTTTAAGTTCTCATGTGTATCCAAATGACCTGATGAGTGTCCTCAACTACTTTTCCATAATCATTAATTTGAATTTTTTAATGACACAAGCCAAAGGGATAATAATTATTTTCTAATAGATTAGTTTATGGGAAGGAGGAATAGGTTGTGTCATGCAAATTAGTTGAAGTTTGTAAAACATAGTAGATTGTAGAGGAGTGCAAGCTAAGGTAATCTAAAGTCACCGATAGCTAGTGAATGTTGGGTAGGAGGATTGGTGCACTAGATAGGTCAAATCAAATAGTATTTAACATATTTAAATCACATGTACAAAGTGGCATAAAACAAAGGTGTAATAGTGTAGGGTGTGCATTTTAATATCTAACATTCTTACAACTCCTTGAGCTTTTCCCTATGTTACACAACACCCAACAATCCATTAACTTTTTTATTAAATAGGTATCATTATGTACAACCCCTACTAAGATTAAAAAAGTGATAGATCCTAGACATAAGTGCATAAATAACTCTAGTGCTTGAACTCCTAATATTTGAGGGAAAAGTATTAACAAGTGTATATCAATACATGAGACTTCTTGACAAGCCATAAATAATTCCTTGACATGGTCTTGAGGATCCCCTTTTCCTTTATATTTATCAAATTTGGGTATCTCAAATCTAGAAGGAAAATATATAATTTTAATATTATGATCAAAAGCATAGATATCCCACTCACTTATTTATCCATGTGGTAGGCATTGTGGTTATTATTGAGTATCAATGTGTTATTACAAGTATTACCACATTTCTTGGTGCAAAGTATTGATAAATGTCATTCTCTATTTTGTATCTTATTAAAGCTTTTGTGGGTTTGGCTTCCTCATCGAGAAGGTATTCCAATAATTGATCTTTGTGGTGAGTAATGAGGAGGTCCATATTAGCTCAGGTACTCTCATCAAGTAGGAAGTCTTTTAATCAAGGAGAGAATTTAGGTTGGCCAATGAGACCTTGAAACTCAATTACATTATCAAGAGGATGGTGTGATGTGAAGAAGGTTCTATGTGTGATGCAAAATCAAACCTATATCAAAAGGACTTTTATCCTAGGGATCCATGTTCTTTTTATCTAGGGGTTTTGTTGTGGGATGCATAAAATGATAAAACTGAATGACCTTGAAATGGTTTTAGGTAAATGTTAAGGTTGAAATGGGTGATTTATTGAATGGGATGAGGTGAAATGATGTTGAAAATAATTTACATGTGGGCTATGAAAGACTAAATTGAAAGTAGATTTCAAAACCTTTTCTATTATGGGTGAAATAGGATATATGCACTTAAATAAGAAATTTCTTAAGAAATACAAGAAGACTAAACTAGAAGTAAGATAGTACATGTTCTTAAGAAAACTATGATGAAAAGATGATAATAGGTTAAAAGGAAATGATTTTGTTATAGTTTTAGGTGACTCTATTGTTGACTATTGTTGCACCAAAAGATCGAGCTGTTAATGCATGATACAACCACTTGTCTTATACAAGCACGGGAGGCGGTTAAGCCATGTCACAAACCACCACTGTGTTGCACAATACAAGGAGACCAAGGGTGCACACCTTGCAACAATGCCCCAGTATAATCATGGGGATCGAACCCATGACCTCGACTCTAATACCAATTGTTGGTTGTCGTTGCACCAAAATATTGACCTGTTAATGCCCGATACAACCACTTGTCTTATACAAGCACGAGAGGTAGTTAAGCCATGTCATGAACCACTACTTTGTTGCACAACATAAGGAGACCAAGGGCACACGCCTTGCAACAATTTATTGTTGGCTATCATTGCACCAAAAGATTGACTTGTTAAGGTCTGATACAACCACTTATATTATACAAGCACGAGAGGCAATTAAGCCATGTCACAAATCACCGATGTGTTGCATAGCACAAGGAGACCACAGGAACACATCTTGCAACATTTGCAACACCCACAAGATCAACGAAATACCAAGATAACTTCTACAAGAGAATGACAAAAAAATTGCATCGCAATGCAAGAATGATGATATTGCTAATGGACATGACAATGTACAAATGAGCATTGCATGTATAGGCAAGGTGAATAAACAAGGTGGTGACAAATGTCACAATATTATGCAAGGCACAACATATCACCAACATAAGGTGGTAAAGTGATAGTTTGATAAGTCCACTAAAGGTGAAAGCTCCACTTGAGGTGGATAAGTGATAATATGATATAACTGGACCAAAAGTGGAGATGCTTGTAAGGTGTAATGTGATCACTAAGTAAAATTAAGTGATATGTGTGTTGAGGACCTAGGTGAAGTTATAAATAAGTACAACACCTTAACTACACCAATAGTTTTCAAGTTTGAATTTAGATGAATGAATCTAGGATTATATGGATGTGAATTTGAAAAGTCTTGTAAAGATGAAAATCAATGTGGTTTATGACGCATAGTTTTATATGATGATTTATGAATTGGGATTGGTATCAACCTACTAGTAATGGATGTTATAATCTTTTCAAAGTTTATGATTGTTTAAGCATGTGTAGTTGTTGCATTAGGCACATTTGCATATGTTGCATAAGTTAATTGTGCACATGCTCAAGAATATTCTTATGCTTAAGTTGAGAACACGTTTGCACATTTATGCCTAGCTTAAGTTTACATAGTTGAACCTAATTTAGTTTAGTGTAGTCTAGTTGGGCTCTAGTTTTCTTTTTCAGCTCTACTTTGCATATCATGTAGTAGTTTGCATATCTTAGCTTTTTTGTATTTTTAGAGACATGCTTTTCTATAAAAGCATAGTATTGTATTCATGATGTAATTCATTCTACAATCATTAATCTTGAAATATTTTAATCTTATATTCTTGAGAAATGTAGTAATTATTTTCATGCTACCCTCCTCATGGAAGGTGTTCTTGTTTTGTTATTTGATCATGGAGGTTCTTGTGTTGCATATTTGACATGGCTCCATAACTTCAACATGGTATCAAAGTGTAGATTTAGTAAACCCATTCTCAAGTTTTGAGGGTTCCTTTTCTCAAGGGCATTGTAGGGTCTCCAAATTTGCCTTGTGTGAATTTGGATATGGGCATTTTTTTGCATATTGGACTCAAACAAACATCACCATTGAGTTTGTAGTATACAAAAACCCTAAAATCAACTATCATTTTGTCAAAACCCAAGTAGTTAAAATTTTGGATCAATTTGGTTGAGGATACAAAATAAGGCAAAATGTGTGGGTCAACAAAAAAAAATTGGGCATCGTGGAGCAAAACAAACATCACCATTATGCGCACAATAGCCAAAAACCCCATAATCACCTGTCAAATCATCAAAATCGAAGACAATGAAATTTTGGACAATTTTTTTTAAGGAAACATGTTTTATGAGTTGGTATATATTATCCATGTGGATTTGTAGGATAGTGCATGTAGGACATAAAAAATGCAAGCCAAAATTTTATTGAAATATTTTTTTTGGCAAAAAAAAAAATTGGAATTTTTTTTATTCAAAGTTCGTAAAGTTTGTTTGCAAAAAAAAAAACTATTTCTTTTGGAAAAAGAAAAGGTAGCATAACTTTTACCAGTATGAACCTACACATGCACATGTAGGTTCTGACATCACTACCAACAAGGCCACCAATTTTAGTGGGGCCTCTAAATTTGGTGACCACCCATAAATTTAGTAGGGAATCTCTTAAGATTCTAAAAGCATATTTTGGTTATGGTGAAATTTTCTAGGCAAGTTACCTTTTGCAACAGATGGAATATTCTCCAAATATGCTACTGATGTTAGCATGACATCATGATTTTGATTTTCACGGCAAGTGGTACCTTTTCAAGATTTAATTTTGATTTTGACCTACATTCATTTTTTCCTCATAACTTGATCATACAAACTCAAAATCACACAAATAGAATATTGTCAAAAGTTGGTTCTAACACCAATCTATTTTTGGTGGTCATTTTGTTAGATTCAAACACAAATTTTCTATATCAAGTCTATGAAGTCAATTTTTTTTTTGCTTCTAAGGCCCTAAATTTCTCATATAGACTCCATTTTTCAAAATTCTCATATTGTCAGAAAGTTGGTTTTGTGCTCTATCATGATCTACCATCCATTTTTCTAGATTTTGCTCTAGGAACTTTTCATTCAAATTTTGTGTTTTTATAATCTGGTCAATTACTTGGATGTTTTGGTACCTATAATGGATTTATTTATGTGGGATGACTTCACTCGAGTTGTTCGACATGTGTTTCCAATACTTTGTCCTATTTGGGAATTTTTAGCATCTTTTACATGCACTTCTCTATTTCTAGACCAACTAAGATAACATGTCACTCTTGTGTATGGTTTTTGGGTAGTTTTTTTTGGGGATTTTGCACATTCTATTGTGCCTTATTTTGTACAATCATTTTTTTATAAAGTGTCATGGGTGATTGTGTAGTGCCTTACGTTTTTCCATCACACATTTGTCTATGGAGTGTCCATTTATGATGACATTGAATCCTAGTGATTTTTGTCTCATTCATGTGTGCATTGGATGCATGCCCTTTTTAGTTGTAGGTACCTTTTGAGCACGTTCAAATTCTCCTTCATGCACTACATGGCGACACAATTTTAGTGGGTATGTCACACCTCTCCCTTGTCAGCATTATGGGGGGGTTACTATTGTTGGTGCTAATGCTTCCTTGGTTTCACCTTAGAGTGAGCTATGTATTCAGTATTTGTTCCTATGTACTAGTTGGATGCAGTGGTTTCATTTCAATAAGATGGATCTTTTACCATATAAACACTCTTGCATTCCAATTTTGTGGAGGTGACATATCCTTGGTTTATCATTTCTGTAGACTATTGGTGCTTGTATTTTTTAATAGAAGTATACTCTGGCATAGTTGAGTAGTGTTGTTAGGGTCACTCAAGCATATTCATGTGTCATGTGTATCCTCAACTGACAATTTTTTTTTTCTCTTTCTTTTTCCATCTATTCATTGTTCAAGTAATATTGTTGGGGGAACTCATGTAGATTATTGTCTTCTTGATCTTGATCGTCATATTTTTTAGAGGAGGCTCTTCATTCAACACTATATTAGTTATCATTTGACAATTGTCTACAACTTATTTGTGCTTAAAATGATGTTCTTCATGTTCCTATTCTTTTGGGACATTTTTTGGAGGCTTCTTAGTCCTTCCTTCTACATTTCATGTTTATTTCATGCAGTGTGTCTCTTGATTTTGGAGAGGAGTTTTTTCCCACGTGATGTCTCTCCTTTTCTCTTCTTTGAGAGGATTTCATTGTACATGGGTACCTAATCAATCCTAGTTTTTAGGACCCATTCATTCATGCATTTCATGCTTAGATCTTTGTGTCTCCGTAAGATTCACTTAAGGGGGTTCTTAGGGTATGGATAGTTGTTGCATTAGGAACATTTGCATATTTTGCATAAATTATTGTGTGCATGCTCAAGAATATTATTATGTCTTATTTGAGCATATGTTTTCACATGCATGCCTAGCTTAAGTTCACTTAGTTGAGCCTAATTTAGTTTAGTTTATTCTAGTTGGGCTCTAGTTTTCCTTTCTAACTCTAGTTTGCATATCATGTAATAATTTTCATATCTTAGATTTTTTTTATCTTTTTTTTCTATTTTTAGAGACATACTTTTCTACAAAAGCATAACATTGTATTCATTTTAATTTATCCTACAATCATTAATCTTGCAATATTTCAATATTTTCTTCTTAAGTAATGTGGGAATTATTTTCTTGTTACTTTCCTTGTGGGAGGTGTTCTCATTTTGTTGTTTGATCCAAGAGGTGCTTGTGTTGCAAATTTTAACATGACTCCATAACTTCAAAATGGTATTAGAGATTATTATTTGCTCTCCTATATGGTATTAGAGCACCATAACTTCAATAATACTTATGATAAATCTTTTTGACATGAGAATTAAAAAATAAGGATTCAAAAATTTGTTATAGGATTCAATAAAATGTGTCTCAACAAATAAAGTAAGCATTTTGTTAAAGTGACAATGTGTAAATATAATCATTGGTCTTGCATAAGAAGACACGTCATACATATGAACAACCCATAATTATTCATGATTTTGTTGATTAATATGGGCCCATAAGTTGAAGCTAATATTATTTACTAGTGTATGGAGATAGGTTATGTAAGTGTAAATACCTCATCAGTATTAAAATATAAAATAACTCAATATAAACATAATTTGAATTGATTTTCTTAAAATAGAAGAATAGAGACATAATATTATACTTTTTTTAATATTAAATATAGTTCAAAAAAGAGTATCTCATGAAATCTATATCAATATCTGCAAATAGCAACCAAACATAGAGTATCTATGTCTAGACTCTTGACTGAACCTATAACATATTAATCCAGTTAAATTTGCATACACATCAAAATAATAGGATAACGAAAGTCTCAGAGTAGCAGTATAAGTAGAACATAGACTGAGAAGGTCATCAATAATCTCATGATCCAATGATGTTGTTGCTACATTCACCCTGATCAGTATCAAATATTCCTAGTGGAGGATCAACTGCTTGAGGAATCTCTGTAGCAACTTCCCATCTTAGTACATCGGTATAATGGCTTCTTCATTTTTTGCATTGGCATGTTAAATGTTAATATCTTTTTTTTTGGCAAACTATTTTAACATCTCCAGTTCTTTCTGATACAACATGTCCCTATAAGTGTTGAAGTAGTGTCCAGATTAGATGTCAGAATTGTAGATAATAAGAGCTCCTTCTTGAATGAGGATCATAAACCTTCTTTTTGGGATCTCAAGGACAACAGAAACATGTATCATAATAAAGTGGTGGGTGAGTTTATTGCTAAACCTAATAAGTTCTCGTGTGTGTGAAAAGTGGACCTCTAAACTATCACCATACAATTCAATAGATCATTACGTGATTAATCTAAGAAAGCATGAAAGTAATAAACTAATCTAAATTGATCTATTGCCTTCTAGTAGGCAGGAGTATGAGTTTTCTCTCAAATTATTGCAAACCCAGTGACTTGACACTTTCTAAATGAAGGATTTAAGTGATTAAGCTACAATGCAAATGCAAGAGAGTTCACCCAATGATTAGTTAAGATTGATTTTAATAACCCAAATGAAAGTGATCCTATATTATGAACTCAAATTCTTGAAACAATAAAGTATACTAAACAAGTAAATATGCTCAATGCTTAAATTATCAAATGGTAAATAAAACCTGCATAATAACTCTACTCAAATTCTAGATCCTTTGCAAGAGAAATGAATATCTCTTTTATAGAAAATCTCTATCGAACCGATGACCGAGATTGAAAGTTGAAGAATGGACAAGATTCAATTCAAAGAAGAACAATCCACGTGCTTGGAAGATCATTGGTTGAGAGAGTCAGTTAACTGAACTAACTGATCAGTCATTTAGGAAACTTCTAAAATCATTTTTCAATTAACTGGATTGTTTCCAAAATTAGAAATAGAAAAGAATTATTTAACTCAACAAAACATATTTGTTTCTAATTTGATGTTTAGTGAACTCAAATGATGACATAATGTGCATTTTTTAAATATTTAAATGATTTAACTTTTCACTCAACTTATTAATATTAATTTCTTTTTTAATTTAATTGGCAATTAGTTATTTATTTAATCAACATACTAGGATATTAATTAAATAAATAACATAAGGTTTATTTGCCAATGTTTTGTATTTTAGTAATTAATTAATTAATCAAGTGCGATGATAGATTAGGACCTAGGGTTCAGGTCTAATCAGACTGAAGATGATGAATTGCCTTTAGGGTTAGGACTTATGATGATCAAGATTAGGGTTTTCTTAATGAGAGATTGATATTAGGGATCTGGGGTTTAGTTGACCATTTTTAGGTCATTACATTTTCCCCTCTTTGAATTGATGTGTGATCAATGCATTGATTCAAAGACCTATGAGCAATGAGACAAAGAATAGTTTTATTTGAAGCAATGAAATCATTCTTTCGAAGACGACCAACTCTGAGCTTGATTGGACAGAGATCGATCAAAAGATATAAAACAAAATGCTCAGTTTGATTTGAAGTGATGAAACTGAACATCTATTAGAAACTCTTAAACCTTTTGATTGGTTTGAACGAATAACTAGTTTAATTTGTAGTGATGAAACTTATTACTGTTAAGAGCTTGACTAGCAAAACTTGAATTGATTTGAAGCGATGAAGCCAATTTGATTAATGTGTCTGATTTCATAAATGAATGACTCGTATAAGACCGATCTTTTCTGGTTTTGAGTGTATCCATCACTGTATAAGACAATTGATTGGGTTGCCTTTGATTTAAGATAATCTCAACTTGATGTTGTGCGATGAGGCTGAGATGCCCCAAGTGATGGGGTCTTGCTTGATGATGTGATCACTAAATTTGTTGATGTCTTGATCCTGCCCCCTTGAGAGACAAATCAAAATATGGCTAGGTTCCCCAGTAATTGAAAGAAAATTGAATGATTAAACTGATGCAGGAAAAAACTAATATGGTTTGGAAGAGGTTAGGACCCATTATGCACTTGTTTTGAGGTCATGTTGACCAAATTTGACCAAAATTTGGTATGGTTGACCAATTTTGACCAAAATTATGATACATGGATTACTTGGAAGAAAAGTATAATAGATTTCCATTGGTACGGAGTCTGGAAAGACTTATTGCACAAGTGGTCAACTGTGGTTGACTAAAAAAGTCAACTATCAAATTCGACAAGTGAAACAATCTCAGATTTTGATTTCAATCCTAAAAATGAAATTAGGATGGTTGAATTGGCCAGGGGTGCAATTTTTACGTTAATCAAAGCAAGTTGAAAAGTAGGTCAAAAACCTATATAAAGGCCAAAAGGGTCATTTTCAATTCATTTCAACATTTTCAAACTTCAAACCTTACTCTAAGAAAAATTATGGTCCCCATTGATACTCACCAATTCAAGCACTAGCAAGTTCACAGTTGGCTCCGGACCTATTGAGAAACAGTAAGTGCACGAAAAAATTCTCATTCGATTCTCATTTTGTGAATTTTTGTTGATTTTTTGAGTTTTTAGCACATTTTTAAATTTAAATCCTTGATTTCTTGCACGAGTTCAGGGGAGGGTTCGCATAAGAAACTGCTTCCCTATAGAAACTCATATCAAGCCATTAGATTACTCATATGCCCCTTACCTAGAGCTTGTACGAGCATATTCAAATAAGACCCTTTTCTCGTATCGGAAACACTAAGTGCTTGTATCAGATACTTTACTCATATGGCTATATGTGAATGATCGTACAAGACTTGATGCCAGTTGTTTTCTCGTATTGAGAACAACTTGTTTTTTTAAGCCTTTGAATGTCCAGTTTTGATTTCATTCATTGTTGATATGGCATTATTAGCATGTTGTGTAGCATTTTATCTCTTCATTTGGTCACTTTGACAGACGTACTGATGCTTCCTTGTTTGTTTCATGCAGGAGCGACTACCTAATATCTAGTTCAGGATCACATATCCACTGACAATGCACTTGGTCGAGAGGTTAGATGAAAATCAGAGGACCATGATTGCATAGTGTAGTTTCGAATGACTTATAGGGATCCCTAAGATTAGGGTAAACTATGGACTTCTCACAACATTGGTGGAGAGGTTTCACACTAAGCATAACACTTTTCATATGCCCACTAGAGAGATAATAATGACACCAGAGGATGTATACTGCATCCTTCACATTCCATTTCAGGGTCACCCAATGCAATATGAGAATACCTAACGTCCAGGGATGTTAGCATTGTGCAAGATCTTTGGCGATGGGGATATTCTGGAGAGATGGGTGTTAGTGGACACCATGATGGCCAGGTATGTAAATCAATATCCTATGGTATGTCTCATGGATGGCTTCATTGGTTGCATCATTATGCCAAATAGGGGTCAACAGGGGTTCCAGAGTGGTTGGGGATTGATTTTGGAGTAGCCACTGGCTAGGCCAGTAAAGATCGGGTTGGGTTTGTGTCTATTAGTACATAAATATCATGAACTTTGCAAGATCGTCTATCGTGAGGCTAAGAGCCTTACAATAGGAGTTTTAGTTCAGCAGGTTTGGGCATGGGAGCACATTCCCATATGCAGGCTGGTGGTTGGTGATGCCCGCCAAGAGGGGCATCCATTCATATATAGATATGTAGGCTTTATCACTCAGGCCCATTTTGAGAAGATAGATTATTGGGGTCGTCAGTTTGATGATCTTATTATGGTCACATGGCAACCATATAGAGGCACAGAGGAATGGGGTGACTGGCGGTCATAGATTCACAACATTTTTATTACTCACCTATTGAGTGGACGTACCTCGACAATGATAGAGAGATTTATAGTATCCAGGGTGCACATGTAGTTCGGGGGGCCACAGGCACTACCGACAGAGTTCACAATATACCATTGACAAAAGGAGCTCTCACTTCATGTCTAGTGATGAAGAAAAATCTATGAAATTTGAGATGTACAAGAGTAGTACTACCAGGAAGGAAAATGTCTCCAAAGCTAAGAATTTTGCAAGTCATATTGTTGCAAAAAATTCTGCTGAAAATATTATGAGTAATGTTCTGTTGGAAATATATTGAGGCTAGGTGACTGAGAGGGGGGGTGAGGGGTGAATCAGGAACCAATAAAACCTAATCTCTTTAATACTTTATTAGATTATATAATCTGATTGCATGCATGAAACATAAAATTAATAAACATCCACAACACTTGACACAATATTTGGTTACCTAGAAACCTTCCAAATAGAAAGTAAAACTGGGGTGGGGATGGTACCCACAAGATTTAATATTGCAGTATAAATTTAGCCTGTTAAAGCTTACAATTGACCACTTTTGATGGCCTTCCCTGTTATGAGAAATAAGGATTGTTAGGTCCACCTCATGAAAGGATTTAGTACAATACAAATAAGTATGCAACTCTATTAGGAGATTTGTAAAAGACTGTTAAGTCCACCTTGTTAGAGGATTTTGTTGATGCACCTGTTAGGATGAACTAGTAGAAGATCTTCTATGCAACTCTAATTTTCTGAATAAGATACAATGATATAAAAATTAATCACCTGACTGTGATGGATGAGTCTCTACTATTCCTTATACTTTTGTAGCCTCTTAAACAATCTACCACTTCATATTCGCATACACATTTCTTCACATATATTTGGATAAACAAAATACCTTATATTTATACCTTATCCAAATCAAATAATTATGTAAGTCAGCTTCCATAAGATAAATTAATATCAAACAATATAAGCTAAGTCGGCCCAAAATTGTTACTTGAGTCCAATAGTCCACTCGGGTGATATACTGGCACTCGGGCAATATGCTGTCACTCGGGAAACATAATAAACTCTGGTACTCGGGCTACTCTATGTACATGGGTCATATTGATCACTCGGGTAATACTGATTACCACTATCTGCTCGGTTAACAATGCCACTACTCGGGTTATAATGTAACTGGTGACATTAAGTTTTGCCATTAGTATACTTAAAGAGAAAAACATGATAAAGGTCATCGGTATAAGCATAACCGACGGACAGAAAGGATACCCGATGAGATGAAAATGTCTATTGTAAAAATTATAAGTATAGACTTTCCCGACGAACATTAACCAGAGTCAAACTGACGATACAGTTTTGAGAATATTGCCGACGGAGCAGAAAAAGCATACCTGACGAACAGTTCAATCAAGGGACACCGACAAAGTACAAAACTGACAAAAGTTACAGAACATCCTGACCATCAAAACCGACAGTCAGTTAAAGAACCCGCAAAAAGTGGATCTAACTTTACATGTTAGATAAAATAATGTAATTCTATTTATAGAGTTTTTATTTGTTTTAAATCTTTACTTGAGGGTCAAGCAAGCAAATTGTGAATGTTTTAAAGCATCCCAACGGATCTAAAACATATGTAAACTAAAGATCAAGGTCAAGTTGTAAACCTTGGATCTAGAGTTAATTTGTAAAAGCGTGAATCAAGAATAGAGCTAGAAACTACTATAAATAGATGTTCAATCATTTGTAATATAATGAGACTTGTAATTATTTGACAAATGATAGTAGCCATGGAGAGCATCTAAGAAATAGAAGAGAATTCATGCATAGTACAGAAACTGATCCAAGTAGTTATCAAGAACACAGAAAGGCTACTAATGAGCATAGACAAGGTATCACTCAATTACTCAAGGTGATTACATTTACATTGTAAGCTTTACAGGATCTGTTATCAGCAATTAGACATTGCATTCACTATCAGATCATCATTTATATTGTAGTTGCATTCTAACAAGTGCATCACAACACAAATCCTTTTTTAGAAGGTGGACTTAACCGTTCTTTGATAAATCTCTTAACAAAGTGCACACCTAACGATGTTGCTAAAGCTTCAAATGAAGTAGATCCTAACATGTCTCCACTCTAATACTCTTAACAGGGTAGATCATCAGAAGTGATCAATTGTAAGCCTTTACCAACTCCCTTCTTATCTGCAAATAGTGAAGTTTTGTGGGTAGACATCCCCACCGCAGTTTTTACTTCCTAACAGGAGTTTTCTGAGATATCATATCATGTGTTATGTGTTATTTGTTTTCATGAATGTTTACACATGTAAATAACTTTTATTATGATTTCACATACATATAGAAAGATGAACAAATAGATAGGAATAATACAAATCTGATGACTCAAAGGTTAATTGGCCAACCACATAAAAAGTTTTAGAGGTACTGATTCACCCCTCCCCTCTTAGTACATCATTCCAATAATTCCAACAATTGGTATCAGAGCTAAGTCTCTTTCTTGAAAAGCTTAAAGACTTAAGAGA
>MU223935.1:2215164-2226756 GCA_018584345.1 Thuja plicata | reverse complement strand
GACATTCCTTGGACACTAATGGTCCACATTACATTTATTCAATCCTTTCAAGGATATAAATTCATTCCTTAGATTCAAATGCCATTTTATGGCATCAAACCATTATAGGAGCCAATACATTATAATTTATATGGTTTGCATCATTTAGGATCCCTTTGAACTCCTTGGACCTCTGATTTCCACTAGGTATCTTCCATTCCTTCATAGTCTTCATGTTGATCCTTTGTGCCCCTGCACCATACTCCCCACCACCAATGAAACTCTTGACCCAAGAGTTGTGTGTCTTAAAGGATCTTTGCAATGTAGGGGTGAAGTAATTCCCCAAAGTGATCCTCTTTCTCCCAACTCTCCGAATTGCATTCACACACAATTTGTTAAAAGAAAAACATGGGTTTGTTGACTGTCCTTGGGAAGGACAGTGAGAGGGCTGGAAGTCCTTCTCCTCTGATCCACTCCATCCGTTAGATCTTTGATCTAACACTTCTCCCCCCTTGCTATGATCTGGTCGTATCATAAGATACTTTATGGTCCCAACTTGCACAAAGGCTAGGTCCCAAATCTCTCCCCCTTTAGGACTGTCATAGTAGCCTTTTGATGATACTTTCTTATCCCTCTTCCATCCAGTATCATATTGAACCCTCTTTGTTATCTCCTGCTCGAAACACATAAGTATTGGTCCTTCTTGGTGCCTCACTAATGGCTACAACTCATACCGCTTGCCTTCATGGTGAACCAAATAATTATTGGTGAATCCATCATGAATAACCTTCCTTGACCATTGCCAAGACCTACCTAGGATCAAGTGTCCACAACTCATATATAGAACATCACACAACACCCTATCTCTGTAGTTGCCAACTGAAAACTCAATCATGACTTGAGCACTAACCAACAAATTCTGATCTACATTCACCCAAGTGGCATAATAAGGAATAGGATGTGAAAATGTTTTCAGATTTAACTTTCTAACAACCTCATGAGACACAACATTATGAATTTCTCCCGAGTCTATAATGAGTCTAGATACTTTACCTTGGATTAAAAAATTTGATCTAAATATACTCACTTGTGGATGCCATGGTTTTCCTCTTCCCATAAATAAGCATTCTCCATCCTCTGGATGAATTACAATGGGCTCTTGTTGTTCTTCTCTCTTTGTGTCTTCTTCCATCAAGTTCACTCTCCTGTCCCTACCCTTGTCCTCATTATATTTAGGACATCTAAAGGACTGATGACCCACTTCATTGCAAGTAAAGAATCTTCCTGTAAACATTCCATTTCCTCTTCCTCCATTTCTCCCTCCTCTATATCCACCTCTCGTGTCAGATGAGTAGGGCTTGTCCCTATCTTTCTCATTGTGATTTTGAAAATCAGTGCTGCCTCTACCTCCTCTTCCTCTCATAGAAGATCCTCCTCTAGTGCCACCCTGCCTCTCTTGTTTTCTTTTGATCTTTTCCTCAGCCATCACTTATAGTGTTCTTCGATAGACCTAGGGGTAGCAATATTAAGTTCATCCAGGATGTTGAACCTAAGTCCTCCCATGTACCTTGCAATCTTTTCATCCACATATTCATCATGACTCACTCTTATATCTAGTTTATGAAACTCTTCAATATACCTTTGCACCTCCATGTCTTTTTTTTTAAGACTTTGCATCTTCTTGTACAATTGAACCCTATAGTCATTTGGAAATTTTTTTGCCTTCATTTTGTCCATCATAGTGTACCAAGATGTAATCTTGGGTTTACCATTATTCCATCTATTTGCTTGTACACAATCGCACCATAGAGAAGCATGTCCTTTCAACTTGGACTTTCCAACCTTCAAATTCTGACTCTCTTCCACATCCTCACACTCAAATAAATTTTCCATGGAACTGAACCAATCTATCAGCTCTTCATCATCCATCTTCCCTCCATAGGTAGGCAAATCAGCTCTTGCCCTTGCATCACCACTTTTAATGGCTTAACAAACCCAGCCATTCTTAGATCTTCAGGATCTAATGTTTCTTCCTCTTGGGGTATCTCTTCTTCTTCTTCGTCTTCATCTCCAACTTATTCATCATGTCTGATGCTCTTCTCCCTTCTCTCTAAGGCCAATATTCTCTCCATCATGATCCTCATCTCTTTATCTTTCTCAACTTTCTCCTTCTTCTCTTGCTCAAGGGCTACCTTTAGCTTCTTGTTGTCTGCCAATTGTTCTTTCATAATCCTTTCCAATTCCATGTTGGTCATCCTTTTAGGTAAATCTCTTTCCTCTCCTTTAGTCATGGCTCTTTGATCAACTTTGCAAATGAATCTACTCAAGGCTACACCTTAAAGGATGGTTCAAATTCAAGGGCTTATCTACGGATTCAAGAAACCAAACTTCTCAAGACCACCAAAAACCTTCCACAAGACCTTTCCCTAAGCTCTGATACCACTTGATGCAAAGGAAAGGGTGGTGGACTAATAAAAAAGGTAAGATACACAAATTTGGTTTACAAATGAACTATTTTCCCAAGTGCACAATGTCTTTAAGAGACTCAACTCAACCAAGGTTACTCTAAATGAAAACCAATGATATATTTGATGTATTTGAGGTATATGAGGATATATTAAAGTTTTTTAAAGGTTTCTAGAGTTATCTCTTACTCACAATGGAAAAATGACTTCAAAGTGGCCTAGAGACCTAATGAGCCAATCTTGTAGCCCTACAATGACCTTTTTTGGTCTTCAAACACTTCACTCTCCAAAAAAAATAGGAGAAATCAATACATATTCGGACACCCTTTTGGCCATATAAGAACATATAAAAAACTTAGGTATTGGTACTTTGGACCAAATTGTATTACTTTGTCTGTACCCCTACAATTACACTAGAAATTTGGTGATTTTACAAAGCAACTGTATCATAGGAACATCTCCAAGGTCTCAACTCTTGGAAAGTGTCATAAAATTACTCAAAACCTCTAAACCTAAGAGGAATTAGACCCAAAACCTAGGGAACCCCAAAAGCCCCAATTTGGTTACTTCAAACCCTTAAATCTAGGGCTTTGCCAATCTCAGCCTTCCACACCCTTCCAGACTCAATTGGTGGTTGATTCACCATCCATACCACCCTACAAGACTATTACAATCATAAAAAGGCCATTTTGTTAAGCCCAATCTCCCACTGCTACTCCTTAGCCATCAATTCAATAGAAAACTTCACTGTTACAGTCAGTGATCACTCCTTTTCTTCAAAACTATGCAAGTAAAGATCATTAGAAGTTATGGTACATTTTTAGTATCCTCCTTCCATGGATTCTAGGCCTTTGAGTCCATGTAAAGGATCAAGGTCTACAAACTAACTTCAAAATAGATGAAAAACTAACAAAATTCAGACTAAGCCGCTGGAAATGAAGGTACAGTCATGTAAGATGGATCTAAATACATTCAATAGAGAAATGAATTATTTTAGATTGATTAATATTCCAACATGAACTTAAAAATCAAACCAATAAGTATTGAAACCTTTCAATAATGCATAGAACACCAATGTTGCAGACTAAACTTGTATTTTATTTAAATCTTTGTTCCTGTCCGTACACTCTAGGCATCATGCCTGTACAATGGAGACCCAAATTCAAATAGGAAAACAAAAATTAACTTCCCCAACCTCTCCCAACCGGTTTGAGGAATTAGTTTAGTGTTTAAACAACAAAAACCCCATTTTCCTCCTAAATGGCTACTAGTCGTTAACATTTGAATATTTGAACTTTTAAACTTTAAAAATGCTTTAAAAACCTTGTAAATAGGAAATGAAAGAACTCCAAAGGATGTCAAACAACTAGGAGACTTTAATAGCATTTTTCCTATTACCCTAGCTACCCTAAGACATTCCTTGGACACTAATGGTCCACATTACATTTATTCAATCCTTTCAAGGATATAAATTCATTCCTTAGATTCAAATGCCATTTTATAGCATCAAACCATTATAGGAGCCAATACATTATAATTGATATGGCTTGCATCATTTAGGATCCCTTTGACCTCCTTGGACCTCTGATTGCCACTAGGTATCTTCCATTCCTTCATAGTCTTCATGTTGATCCTTGGTGCCCCTGCACCTATTTCTCCTTGAGTTTTCTGATTTGATTCATGGCCACTTGTATATATAGATTTTCATTTTCAATGGCTTTCTCCAGTCTATATATTTCCATTGCCTCTGATCTTTGCTCAAGCTATTAAACTTATGTTAAGAGAACCTTTAGGTCTGATACCAATTGTTGGAAATATATTGAGGCTAGGTGATTGAGAAGGGGGGGGGGGGGGAATCAGGNAGGGGGGGGGGGGTGAATCAGGAACCAATAAAACTTAATCTCTTTAATCCTTTATTAGATTATCTAATCTGATTGCATGCATGAAACATAAAAGTAATAAACATCCACAACACTTAACACAATATTTGGTTACCCAGAAACCTTTCAAATATAAAGCAAAACTGGGGTGGGGATGGTACCCACAAGATTTAGTACCGCAGTATAAATTTAGCCTATTAAAGCTTACAATTGACCACTTTTGATGGCATGCCTTATTAGGAGCAATAAGGACTGTTAGGTCCATCTTGTGAAAGGATTTAGTACAATACAATTAAGTATGCAACTATGTTAGGAGATTTGTAAAGGAATGTTAAGTCCACCTTGTTAGAGGATTTTACTAATGGACTTGTTAGGATGAACCAGTAGATGATCTTCTATGCAACTCTGATTTGTTGAATATGATCCAATGATATAAAAACTAATCACCTAACTATAACGGATGAGTCTATGTTGTTCCTTATACTGTTGTAGCCTCTTAAACAATCTGCCACTTCATATTCGCATACACACTTCTTCACATATATTTGGATAAACAAAATACCTTATATTTATACCTTATCCAAATCAAATAATTATGTAAGTTAGCTTCCATAATATAAATTAATATCAAACAATATAAGATAAGTCGGCCCAAAACTATTAATCGGGTCCAATAGTCCACTAGGGTGATATACTGACACTCGGGCAATATGCTGTCACTCGGGCAACATAGTAAACTCTAGCACTCGGGCTACTCTGTGTACTCAGGTCATATTGATCACTCGGGTAATACTGATTACCACTATCTTCTCAGTCGACATTGCCACTGCTTGGGTTACAATGTAACTACTCAGGTTACATTGCTGGCTCAGTCAACTCTGTGATGACTAAGTGTTTTGGCACTAATTGACAACATGTCTTGCCATAAGGTCATCATGTTCATGATAAGTATACTATTGAGGAGATCAAGCTTAGTAATTTTTCTCCTAGAAATGTTTCTATATGTAGTAGTATCAAAGAGGTTAACCTTGAGAACTTTAAGAATTATGCTAATGAAGAAGGAAAAGTCTCAGACAATCAAGGAAATAAGAAAAATGATTGGTTGATTGATAGTGGATGCTCACATCATATGACTGGTGACATAAGAAAATTTGTGAAATATGAATAATATGATAGAGGAATTGTTAGGTGGGGTGACAACACTGAAAGAAAAATCAAGGGAAGAGGTATTGTTCTCCTAGATGAAAGGAATACAATAGGTAATGTATTACATGTTGTTGAATTGACTTACAATCTTCTTCGTGTTGGTCAATTAGTTGAAGAAGGATACAATTTACACTTCAATAATGAAGGATGCAAGATCTTGAATAATTTTTTAAGTGAAGTTGGATCGGGATCAAAGAGTAAGAGAAATATTACAACTAGTAATTGTCGTTGCACCAAAAGATTGACCTGTTAATGCCCGATACAACTACTAGACATATAGAAGACACAGGAGGCAGTTAAGCCATGTCACAAACTACCGCTACACTAAAAAACCAAGGAGACCAAGGATGAAATCAATCTTTCTCACCATTGTAACAATCCTCCCCAGTGCAAGCGCAGGGTTCAAACTTGTGACCAATCTTTCATACCACTTGTTACAACTAGCGATTGTCGTTGCACCAAAAGATCAACCTGTTAATGCCCAATACAACCAATAGACATATAGAAGACACAAGAGGTGGTTAAGCCATGTCACAAACCACCGTTGCATTGAAAAACCAAGGAGACCAAGGGTGCAATTAGTCTTTCTCACCATTGTAACAAGAAATAGTTTCCATCTTAACCAAAAAGGAACAAATTATCAGATCACTCAGTTTGAACAAAGACAGACTGGATCATGCAAGTGTAGTCAATGAATCATTCTCAACAAGGTATTGTACCAACAAAATCTAAATCAAATGCAGAGAATCTCAAAAGAAATAGTTGATAGAGTTGATGCTAGATAAGAAGGAGCAATGCCATAATCACAAGTAAAGCCAATGATATCAAGGTATGAAGAATTGAATCATTCAAAAGAAAGAAAATTACTTTTTTAGTCTAATAGAAGTTAGTCTGATGTTTGCAAAGACAAAGTAGATGAAAAAGTGCTAATATATCTTTAGAGGTGCAAACTTCTAATGAGAATCATATCAAGAATAATACAAAAGGACCAGTAGATGTGGATACAACAGTAAATGAAAAAGGGTCAGAAAATTGCGATAGTTTGAATAATCAAAATCAGAAGGAGTCTAATGTTAGACAATTTAAGGAGAATGAAAGCAAAAGGTCACTTGAAGATAATTCCAAATTAGAGCACCAGGATAACAAGAAGGAAATTATGGTAGACTAGATTTTCTTGATTTACGAGGTTGAGGCAAGAGAAATATGCAAGACTTGTACGAATGATCAATGGATTAAATCCATGGAAGAAGAGCTTATAATTGCAAATGAGTATAAGGAAAAGTTGAAGGTATGTTCAGAAAAGATTGAAGAACTGCTAATTCAAAGAATATCAATAGAAAACAATGGTATTGTTAGAAAGGGGAGAATACTCCAAATCCAATCAGAGCAAGTTCAAATAAGAGAAGAAGAAAAGAAAGAAGACTAAGAGGAAGAACTTGTCAAACAAGACTGAGAATAAAGGGTTCAAAGGTAACAATATTATCTATAATAAGCTTGGACATAAAGAGAGGAATTATAAAAAAGGATATATATGCTTTGATTGCAGAAGGAATGATCATAATCCAAGCAAGTGCAGTAGTATGAGAAAGAGAACTGACACCTTTAAAAGGGAGATGGTTAGATGTTTTGCATACAAGAAACTTAGTAATATTGTAACATAATGTACTGTTAAAAGGAGAGGTAAGAATAGACAAAGAATTATTCTACAAACCAGTTACAACTTATCTGCACTTACTACTGAGAGTTGTAAAAGAAAGGAGGTAAACAAAGATGACACAAATGGAGAAAATAAGGACTTGAGGAATAATGGTCAAATAAAGAAGAAATAAGAAGACATGAGAGATAAAAATGAATAGAGGATATAACCACCACCTTAAGATCGTAAATCTCACAAATTTCATGATTTAGTACTTGTGCAATATGATTAACTGACTAGGTCGGCCAAGAACACAGACAATAATAAAAATATTACTATTGACCAAAAAACTCCACCAATCTGATCCTTTGGATCCATGTCTATAACCAAATCATCAAGCACATAATTCAATAACATCCTATAGCATCATGAAAAACACTCAATCATATAAATCCATCACAACCATTGGATTTTCCATCCCCTTTCCATCACACTTGAAGAACGTTGTCAACAAGTCTTTGAGATCATAAGATTATGCCTTGCGAATCTATGAAGTACAAAAAATTTGAGTTGAAGACACTTGAGTATATCTCTTAAAAACTCCTAGGTTCTCTCCATGAAATTCTCACTCTGTTGAGCACTCCAAACCTCTTTTTGTCTTCCTATTGGTACAGTCTATCACCCTGTCAGCTAGTCGCCTTCTGCAACTTGGTTACCTATACAAATCATCATGAAACCTTTTGTAACTTTGGGTGAACATAATAAACATATTCAACATGCTCTCTCTACATGCATGACTTATTCTCTGCAATATTCACTTCTCACCGAACCTTCCAACATCCTGCTCTACTGGCTAACTTGCAACAATGAAGTTAACATCAAGCAAAAAATTCTTCTAATTGCTTCCTCTAATAAACCCTTATGCTACATTGACATCAATGCTAACACAAACACCATCCAAATTTTCCAATATGCCAACAAATCCACCAAAATATAATTGTCCTAAGGAAATAATTGTCTACAAAGGAAATCTATTCTACAGTACAAAAATATCCAAGGAAAGCATTATTTCCAAGGAAAAGCACAAAAAGATTGCCCAAAGGAAAGCATTTTCTCCAAAGGAATCCTATCATTTAGTAAAAAATATAACCAATCAAAACATTGACTCCAAGGAAATCCATAAAATGACACATAGGGGTGTGAAATGATTATCCCAAAGAAAGCATTGTCTCCTTAGGAATCTGCTAAATAATACAGGACATAAAAGGATCACCCTAAGGAAAGTATTCTCTCCTTAGGAATTTGATAAATAATGCACAAGGGAATAAAAGGATCACCCTAAGGAAAGCATTGCCTCCTTAGGAATTTTCTATATAATACACAAGGAGATTGTGTATATGCCCCCCTCCTTAAGATGACAATGCAAAGATATGATGACATCTTAAGAAAAAGAAGAATATGGATACCTACCTTCAACACCAAGGAGATATCCTTTAAGTGATGATATATACATAACCCTTAGAGAAAGATGCATAACTCTTTCTTAAACCAAGGAAAGATAATTGTGTAAAATGATATCTTGCAGAATGTGTAAAGGTATCCTTAGGAGGAAGAGATATTTACTCTAATACATCTACCTCCAAGTGGAGTTATTAAAAAAAAAAATACCTTTGAGACCAAAAGGGGAAGGAGAACAAGAATTCACCTTTTATCCCCCTATTACTAATTAGTAAAAAAAGATTCTTGATGAAGGATGACATGATTTAAACCCCCAAGGGAATTTGTTTATAATGGATATTCTTTTGAAAATAAGGAAGATGTTCTAATAAAGGATACACACCTCTTGTATAAGATAGAATCCCCAATCAACACAATCAATTACCTATAGGAAAGTGTATCACATAATAAAAAAATTCCACTTCACCAAGGAAAGTGGATCCTTAGAAAGAGAAAGAGTTTGAACGAAACCCCTTTCCCCCCAAGTGTAAAATGAAAGGGAAATAATAACACATTATATACTCTAAGTGAAGGATCAATTATAATATATATACACTCCCAAGATAGGAAGAGACTGTAAACAAGAATGGAAATCATGTGTAAAACAAAGAAAGCCCATACAAGGAAGGGCGTCATGTCATAAGAGATACAAATCAAAATGATGATAATAGATCCTTTAGAAGGATAAGGAAAGAGAAAACTAATACTCCTAAGAGTTATTTTGTTGTCATTAGTTTTTGTCAAAGGAATATTGATCATAAGAGTCAGTTGGTCAAAGAAGGAGTTAATAAAGTCAGTCGGTAAAGAGAAAAGAGATAGTTGGAAAAGAAAAACAAGTTAGTCATCGAGCAGAGACAAGCGCCGAGCAGTGACAATTATCAAGCAAGTTGGTTAGTGAGAAGTGTTAGTCACTGAGAAAATATAGTTACTGAGTCGATAACACTATGTCATCGAGAAAGAACAAAGCATATTGTCGAGTATCACATAGCCGACATAACTATTCAATGTAAATACATTGAATCTAGGTACCGAGAAGATAATGTTTTATAGAATCCAAGTTGAGTGTTAGTTAGAACATTGGGATTGAAAATGCATGATTGCACATGATCATAAGGTGATTCCACCAATGAATAATAAGAGGAATAATGCATTGGAAATATAACCAACCTTGCATCTCTTAACCTCCACCGTTGAAGGAGAAAGACCTAGAACTTTTCCACCACCTAAACATGATATAAAAGTTCAGAGTGTGAAGAACAAAAAGAGCATGTGAGATAGTCAGATAGAGAGTATGAGACACTAATATAGAAAGAGCAGTACCAAGTATAGAGCAGTTATAGCAGAATAATGAAAATGAATAAGTTTGATGTTACCGAGTATAGTATGAGGTAATGAAATCATTGAGCATAGAGAGTCTGAATAGCATTTGATTGATGTATTTTCAAAAAAAAATTGTATTAAATTTTATTGTATTGAGAGGAGTGTAAATCCCACTATTGGGTAGGCCCTAATAGGTATCATTTTGTAAATCCTTTAACAGGGTAAATATCTTAGATTAGATATTATAAAATCCTTTGCAAGGTAGACTATATATGTCTTTTTTTACTCTTAACAAGGTAAGCTATCAAAAGTAGCTAAATATTGTAGCTCTAACAGAGCAACCTTTTTACTACAGTAGTGAAGGATTGTGGGTGCCATCCCCACCATAGTTTTTTCCTCTAACCAAGGTTTTCTACGTGACCAAAATCATGGTGTCATGAGATATGTTTTTATGTTTTGAGTTATATGCTTTATAATGTTTATCTACAATGTATTCAGCTTGGTAAATATTTAGAGTAGATGTTAAAAGTGTTTGTAGTATTGATTCACCCCTCCCCTCTTAGTATTTATCTTTCCATAGTTAACCCAACAATTGGTATCAGAGCTCGAACTCTTGAAATAAGGGTTTAACCACCTAAGAGTAAATGATCATAACCATGGAAATTTATAGGCAAGCTAAGAAGATTGGGAGTCTTGAGTTTGAATTGGAAAGTGCACAATAGGTGATTAATGATATAAGAAGAAAATTGGAAAAATCACTAAGGGTGAGAAAGAACTTTTTTAATGAATTGAAGTTGTCACAAGAACATGTTGATATACTTGAGACTGCATCTGAAGGAAGTCTAAATGATGAATCTAAAATAACCATTGCAGAATTGATGGAAAAGAATGACGCACTTACCGAGCAGTTGAACCCGATAAAGAAAGATTAGGAAGCACAAGGCATTAGAATGGGTGAGATACTTGAATCAAAAGGAAAATATGAAGATGCACAAAGGATGGTAGAAGAAGACAAAAGGCAATCTAAGACAAAAATAACTGAAAAAGACAATGAGATCATGAGAATGAACCAAACTTATTATGCTATGACTGATTGATTAGTGAATGCAAATCAAGAGGTAACCAGAAAGGAATTCAAGAACCAAACACTAAAGACTGAAGTTGAAAGATTGACTAGGGAACTAAAAGCATAAAAGGAAGAAAGTGAAGTACTAAAACAAAATGAAGAATCATTAAGGATATTGGATAAACAACTTAGAAGTTAGAAACAACCAAGAGATAAGACTGGACTTGGATTCACTGAAAACAACACTACTGAGAAAGGAGATTCCTCTAACCAACCTGACAACCGAGATACTGATGTATGCACCCTAAAATGGTCGCCTAGACTTTGGGCCCCATTTTATTACTTTATCAATTTCCTGAATCAATGCTTTGGAACATTTTCAATTCAAATCAATTTCCTTGATCAAATGGTAATTAATTCAATTATTTCAATATTTCCTAAGGTTTGATCATTTTTATTTAATTAAAAGATTTAATCTCTCTTTTAATTAAATTCATCTTATTTAATTAAATTCAATTCCCCCCATTTAATTAAATAAAATTC
>MU223935.1:2102829-2173883 GCA_018584345.1 Thuja plicata | reverse complement strand
AATCCTTCATTTAGGTCTTCGGTGTAGTCACTGAGCTTGCAATGACCTGAGAGAAAGCTCATACTCCTGCCTTCTAGAAGGCAACAGGTCGATTCTTTCATACATGCAGGATGAATGAATCCATATTCATTCATGTATTCAATTAAAGAGCAATGACCATGTTGAAGTGTTTTTCTAAATAGAGGCCACTTTTAGCTCACACATTTCTAAATATGTCTAAGGTTTTCACCCTTTCTAAGAGTTTAATATATTATTCATTCAATTTTGAATAAATAAATGAAGGAAGAAGACTGAGACATGGTGCAATAAATACAAATTTGTAGACATGAGTAGATAGCCTAATTCTAGGACTAGATCTAGGTAAAAAACATTGTAATTGACCTGTATAAGAAGTTTCAGCCTCTAATGCCTATCATGGGTGACCTGGAGTATAGAGGGTGACTGTACTTGTCCCTAATTCTAGGAGGCGCTCTTGATTATCCAAAAAGACATTAAGAAGCAGGGGATTTGTAGCATACTATTAGATCTTTTTATATCCAAATCCACAACTATATCACCTATCACCTACACACAAAATAAGGGAATATGTTGGAAGAAAGGGATTTTCCTCAGTCAAAACCCTAGATAGGAATTAACCTTGAAATCAAATTTAAATTACATAAGGAAGAAAGCATGATGTTAGTAACAGAGGCTTGATAAGATGTTATACCTTTACAAGTATCATATTGTTCATGAATATTCTTGAAATTTATCTTGAATGTAGTCTTGACCTTGGATCTAGGATAGGAAGAACATGAATGCCTTTACACATGCCAGGATCTAGAAATTAGTCCATATCTTCCGTGCTTGATTTTTGAATGAAGTTGATTTCTCTTGAATGCTTGAGTGCTTAAATTGAATAACAATTATAGAAGATGGATGTTATTAAATTGCCTGAGATTGTGATCCCAAAATGAGGGAGTTAGCATTGTATTTATACCTCTCCTAGCCATTTTGGGGTTCAAATATTGAAGGAGGCCAACAAGGATTTTTGATCCCACTCAAAATCAAAAGACCAACCTCCAATTAAATTTGGGACCCTTTTTCTGTGTAATGGGTGAATCCTAAGGTAGGGGGCAACATAAGTTTCCCCTTACACTCCAAGTCACCCTTTATGAGGAAAAGAACATTTAAATTTGGGCCAAGGGCCAGTTTTAAAATGATGATTTTAGAAATTTGCATGAAATTTGTTGGTATGTGGTGACTGATCATGCTATACTGTAAACTCTTAACAATTTGTGGGGTTAACTCGTCAAGAATTTTCCTAGGTTAACTCATCAAACATTTTTTTAGGGTTAATTTGTTATCTGACATTGGTAAACCACCTAAAAGGCCTATAAATAAGTGGACGTGTAATGTGAAATTAACATATTGTAATTTTCTCTTTGTTGTATAATAAAAATTAGGGAATGATTGTTTCTTTGGTGGATGTAGCCCATATTGAGTGAACCACATTAAATATATATGTTATTTGTTTTCTTGTCTTCTTTATTTTTGCATTATCTTAATATTGGTTATTGCTCATATCTACCTAAACCCTAAGAAAATCAAGGCATGATCAAGCATAATTTGCATGGAAGCCTTGGACACTAAAATAGGGCCTAACCAAGGACCAAAATTGCAAGTGCTTATGATTTATGACACAACATTTACCCCCCCACTTTAGTAGGAGTATGAACCTACTTCATAATCATAGTAAAGTAGATCAAATCGCAAGAAATAGATATCATCAAGATAGGAGAGATAAGGAAAATAAAAAATCCCCCAAGTGACTTAGGTCCTCATCCATCTTGAACCAAGACAAAGGCAACATTCACAAAAGAGAGAAAATATGACCGAACCAACCTGGTAAGGTAAAACTTACTATGGGTCATGTAAAGAGGTACAAATGATGGAGTTGATATTGTAGAAATTTGCATTATGCTAGTCAACCATATCAAAAGGATAACCAATCAAATATTTTTTTGCAAGGAAATCCACCAAAAAAGGAGGATTGGGTATAAGGAAAGCATTTTCTCCAAAGGATTCTGCTAAAAAATAGTACAAAAGGATTGTCCTAAGGAAAGCATTATCTCTAAAGGAATTTGAAAAAGAGGATTAGGCCTAAGGAAATAATTGTATCCAAAGGAATCTAAAAAGGAGGATTATTCCTAAGGAAATCATGGTCTCTAAATAAATCCACTAAAATGGGTTACCAAACAAAAGTTAGGGTTTTCTAAGTAATCTACAACATATTGATCCATATGGTGTGTGCATAATATGTAAAAAAGAGCAAAGTGCATGCCACCACAATAAATCAATCATGTATAACTTAATAGGAGAAATAAATTTATGGTAGAATACATACATCAGAAGGACAAGCACGTTTCCACTATGGATTGTCCCCAGACAAAGATAAACCAAGGGAAATTAATCACATGACAAAAATAACACAAAGGGATCGACTAACTCTTAGGTCAATATGTATATGTGATAGCTCATGTATATCAAGAATAATAGTAATGAATTGACCTCATCCCCCAAAGGTAGTTGAACTATGAGAATAATGGAATAAGAGCGCATAAGAGATACAAATGCGAGTCTTTATTGGTAAAAAATGTAGAGACCAAAACAAAATATGGTTTATACTACTTTGCATCATCCCCAAATAGAAAATACAAAGGCACATTATCAATAATTACACATGCATGACTTAACATGTATAAAATATATAGAATAATTGAGATACAAATTGAATAATGTCACAATAGGTTCAATCTCTTTATCACCTTGCACCAATGAAGCAACAACGGTCTTCTAATGAAATATAAATGAAACATATAACAAGTAGAACATCACGGGGGGAGAAGATCATGAACAAGAAAGTACATAAAATAGTCCACTGCATAAGATGATCTAGTCAAGTGTATAATCCACCCCCAGCTCAGTTATAATTACTTAGGTAAGTTGCAAAACATGCAAGAGGTGCAACGCCAATCATGGAAGATGGATCTATTGCAATTTCCAAACAAGGACCATGATCTAATGATGAATCAATTTGTCTTTTAGAAGGAGCTAGAGATAACACTTCAGAAATTCTTGTAAATAATTCATGATTAATTTAAATAACCTCATACATGTCATCATAATTCTTAGGATCAACATCATACACATCATTAAATTTATTATAATAATCAAGAGTATATTCATCATGTATATTAATAAAAATGGGATCTTTAAGAGTGGCTGGAGGTGTCCTTGTGATGTTCCTTTTTTGTTCCTCCGGCAGTCTCCTTTGTGCTTTATCTTTCTATCTATGTTTCAAATGTAAAGGGTTCGAGATTCCCTTCAAAATATGTTTTTAACTCAATAAAAAACAATGGGATCTTTAATGAAAAAAGAACCATTATCATATTTGGACAATTTATTTTTCTTTAGATTGAATTTATCCTTTGGAATATGCATATTTTTTTCAAAGTGAATCAAAGCACTATGAGGTTTTTTGGGAGAGGAAATAGTTTGGGAAGCTAGAAAACAAGTCTTAACACAATGTCTACAAAGGATGGATTAATTTTGTTTTGTTTGATATTTGGGAAGGTTTAGGATCAGTCAACATAGAGTCTATTTATTCCTTAGAAGGAAGAATGGCATGAAGCTCACTATATTGACAGATAGAGGATGCAAAATAATTATAGGATATAGAAGGTGGAACATAAGTATAGATAGGAGAAATAGGAGGTGTATGAAGGAGTTCATACCTATAGAAAGGAGATGGTACATCCTTATGAATAATCAATTCATAAATATTTTGGGCTTTGATATTTTGGTAAGATAAGAGGAGATGATCTTGGTGAGGTTGTAATGGTTTAGGCATGGTAGGACAAAAATAAGTCAAGGTCAAAGTTCCCATGACTCACTAAAGACTGATAAAGACTATGATTGATCATGATGAATTATCCATTATGGGTAAATTTCAAACACTTATAGATAGGAGAGATAATAGATTTCATGAAAGTTAGCCAAGGAAGGCCAAGTCTCACTTGGAAAATTATTAGAAGTTGGGATGACAAAAAAAGTGACATCTAGGTGCTTCTTACCAACTTGAATGAGAAAAGTGATGGAACCATGGGTAGGATAAGAAAAACCATTAAAATTCTTAACCATCACAGCTCATTTTTCATAGGATTCTTGATGAAATTATCATGTGTAAGGAAGTTCCTTAGTTATAACATTCACTAGGAAAGTAGGATCATTAAGTACTCCTCAAAATAAATTAGCATTAGTCTTCATGGAAATATAAAGAGGACCATCAGGTGCCTTAATAGCCTCCTTAGGATCAAATGTAATGAAAATCTCAAATTTAGGTTTGGATTTATCAATGATATTAACAAAATTATTGGCTACACAACACATAAATTATCATGATCCATGGTGGTGGTTTCATGAGGCGCAACAACATTGGTTGAAGAAGGAAATGTGGTAATATTAATACTATTGGTAGAATGGGAAGGTAAAGGATTGGTATAAAATTTGAAAATTTTGGTTAGGGGGTGCAAAAAATTTGTTGCCTTTATCATTCACACCCTCAATAGATATGATATTTTTTTATCTATGAGGTATTTGATAATAGTATTAAAAAATAAATACTTCTCAGTATCATGTCCAGGATAATGATGACATTAAAAAAAAAGGCTCTAGATCATGGGAAGCTATAAATAGTTTGGAAGGGTCAATCAGTTTGATGTGATGAATTTTCAAAACATTAACATTAATCAACTTCAAAAAAACATTATGCAAAGATTTAGAAAAAGATGTAAAAGTATGAGATGGTTTAAACACGAATGACAAACGAGTTTCACTTAATGTTGTAGCTACCACTTGTGCATCGACATTGTTGGAATAATTATTGATCTTGATGAAACCTTTGTTTGGTTTTTGGAACTTTTGTGTAGATTGTTGAGAGGCATCACTCTTATCAATCAGAGCCATTGGAGCCAATGGCTCAAACTGGCTCACCTGAGCTAATAATTATGAAGCAATGCACATAATTGGGTAAAAGAGGTAAACTTAAAAAACAATAACTTATATCTAATGTCTTTTTACAAATTATAAATGAAAATATTTTGAAAATCCATATTAGACACAAAATAAGAAATCTGAGCATGCAAATTTTTAAATCTACCAGTAAAATTAGTTACTTTTTCCTTAACACCTTGTTTACGATAAATCAAATTAGTTAAAGAAATTTGAGGACTAATATTATTTAAAGTGATAATTGACAGCATTAACACATTTTTGAAACGAGTCAATATAATAAGGAGGCAAATAAAAAAATCATTGTAAGGCCTTGTCTCTAAATGTCATAGTAAATAATTTATCCATAAGTCTCTTATCATTAGATAAGTCACTACACAAGGTTTGAAATGTTTTAACATGAGTGAAGGGATCACCTTTTCCATTATATGTCTCCAAGTGATGTATTACCATGTATTGAGGGATAATAACATAAATGATATAAGGGGACAAAGGGATAGCAATGTCAAAAGTGGGAACGTTGAATTTGGATTGGGTTATGGAGCAAAGTTTTTGTTGTAAGGATAAAACACTTTCAACAAGGTTATTGATGATGGATTTAGTGGATATGTTGGTATTGGACATATGTGAAAGTGAATGATTTGGAACATTAAGGGAGATGGAAGGATAATATGAATATGAGAGTGGGACATTATGGTAGGTTGGTATAAATGGTGGTTGATAAATACATGGAACACTCATAGTAGGAGGAACGGTAGGATTAGGAATACTTACAAGACTAACTTGTGTAGGATTGAAATGTTGAATAGATGTAGCCATGATAGGTGGAGTATTTATAGGTGAATTAGGTAAGGATATTGGTATAGGAATATAATTCTCAACATTAATATTATGATGAGAAAGACTAATATATTGAGCATAATTTTTCATAGTCCTGAGGTTGTCATCAATAAGATGGGATATGCTGCACAATAAATCAATACCATGTTCATCATTGTGAATTAAATTCCTCAATCCTTCTATTAAGGGGATTGCCTCACTATTAGAATATTTTTTAACTAACCACTTCTCAAGATTTTGGAAATCATGAGAAAGATTTTTCACTTGAGAAGGAGACACTCTTAAGGATTCATCCTCATCATGAGAAGAATGCGAAGAAGGATTCTCAATAATAGTAGGTATGTCATTAGTAGGAATAGAGGTATCATCTATATTAATATGGAAACATTAGAGGACTTGGGATCAACACCCTTAAAGGAACCCATAGGTCTACAACTTCTTCTCATAGGTATGTTATATGTAGGGTTCAAGGTTATTACACTCATACATAGAGAAATGAAAGAAACACATGTCTAAACAATGAAAAATAGTAACCAATTGATCATTTAAAATTTTTATGAAGTAAATGTAAATCATATCTAAAATAGAAAGATATAGATCATGCAAAAAAAGACTTAATGTATGATAATTATTACACATAAAATCCAAGGAAATGGATGAAGTAAACTCTAATATGTAAACACCAAATTAAATTGGATATATAAGGACGTTGAGTTCACCTAAATGCAATGAAAGAAAAATGGAAATGGGTTATGGAAAATGAACTAGGTAGCGAATGAATGTTCACTAGGATGGTCAATCAAACTAGGAAGCATCACACCCCAAATTTTATCTTTATCTCATTACATTAGGAAGGGGAAGTTACCTGCTATGCTTAAGGGAGAGCAAGCACTAAATGAGTGTAAGGTTTTCCCATTTGTTGAGAGTGTAATGAATGATTAATGCGATTTAAAATGAAGCAATGAAGGAATACAAATCAAACAAAGTGTGATGAAGAAAATATGTAGACACAGAAATATATCATATTGATAGGCAAATTTTGGGACTAGATTTGGGTAATAGACATTATAATTGACTTGCATAGAAAGTTTCAGCCCAAAATCCTTGTCAGGGGCGACTTGAAGTGTAGAGGGAAATTGGGCTCATGCTTAATGCTAGGAGGCACCCTTGATTAACCAAAAAGAGATGAATAATTAATGGATCTATAGAGTACTATTAGATCTTCCTTTTGTTGAATTCACAAATTTTCCACCTACACACATAAAATGGCGAAAATGTTGGAAGAAAGGGGGTTTCCTTAGGCAAAACCCTAGATAGGAATTAACCTTGAAATCAATTTAGAATTTCATATAAGATACGGTGTGGTGTGAGTAGCAGAGTCTTGACAAGATGTTATACCTCCACAAGTGTCACATTTCTCATGAAGGTTCTTAGAAGTTGTCTTGAATGTAGTGTTGACCTTAGATCTGGTATAGGAAGAACATGAATTCCTTCACACATGCTAGGACATTCCATGCTTGGTGCTTGAATAAAAATGATTGATCCTTGAATGCCCGACTGCTTGAGTTGAATAACAATTGTAAAAGATGGATTCTATTGAGTTATTTGGGATTGGAATACCAAAATGAGGGAGGTAGCCTTGTATGTATACCTCTCCTAGCGATTTTTGGGTTCAAAACTCAAAGGAGCCTAGAAAGGATTTAAAATATCACTCAAAATAAAAAGGAAAGCCTCCAATTTAAATTTGGGCCCCTTTTTCCATGTAAGGGACAACTCCTAAGGTATGGGAAACCTAAGTCACCCCTTACACTCCAGGTCTCCCTCTACAAGGAAAAAAGGGTTGAGATTTGGGTTGGGAATCAATTTTGAAATGAAGAGTCCAAAAATGTGCATGAAATCAAGGCATGATAAAGCATAATGGTCATGGAATCCTTGGACCCCAAAATAGGGCCTAAATAAGGAAAAAAATTGTAAGTACTTACAATTTAGGATACTACACAACAAAATGGTATATGTGTTTCATGGAAGATCCCAAAACTAAGTTTTCAATTTTGTTTACACTTTGTAGTAGTTTTATTTTCAAAAAACTATCTTGGTTAGGAGGAAAATCATAATAGAGCCAAAAATTGGAAATTTTTAAATTTTTTCTATATATTGTCCAACCACAAGCATTTGATGGGTTTAGGAAATCTACAAAATTAGTATTTAATTTTTTTTAATGGGAAAATGATTTTGATGGCTAGTTTACATTAGCATGCCATTTAATATTGGAGCTAGACATCATAGAGAAAGTAATTAACAAATATTTGGCATTGCCTTGATAAGATCATGTAATGAAGAAAATTATTCCCTTAACTAGAAATTTTCTTTCACACACTCTACATTTACATAAAACAAGTAGGTTATAGTCAAAACATTGTTTTTAAATCATGGCTTTCTAAAATTGTGTGAATACAAAAGAGGCGTTATTTGAATCGTATATTGTTTTTATTTTAAAATGATAAGAATTATTCATGGAAAGTGAAAATATGCCATGTATTTTTGTATAATGGGGAAAGGGAAGCAATGCAAAAAGATAGGTAAACCACCTCCCTTTTCACTAATTATACATTCAAAAGAAAGATGCCCCACTAGGTTCAAGAGGAGACTCAAATGCTAAGTGGGCCAATGATTCCTTCCTTCTAATGTATGTGATTGATGAAATGGAAATGATGTCCTAATGTGATTAAAGTGATTAATTAGGCAAGCTACATAAAGTTTAAAATAACAGACTGGTAAGCGCAGAAAAGTACATAAACAAAAAGAAGATCTCAGATATCACCTGTAGGTGAAATTTGAGCTGAAAATGTTTTTTTTTTTTTTCTATTAAAGATATATGATTGTATTGATATCATAACAATGGTTACATCTAGGTGTCTAGCTTGTGCTAATCACCAAAATTAGAGCCAAAAACATATAGAGTTAATACATACTTCTAGCTACACCTGAGTACTATATCTGGAATAGAAAAAAGATCCTAGATCTACCATAGTTTACGGAAGTGAATTATACAAAAAGGTATCCAAAATTATATCAAAGTACTTTCAAGTAGATACATTCAATCAAAATATTCATCTCTATAGGGTACCCAAGTGACCCAGCCAAGTTTTCCTTCGATCCATTTCAACACCTCATCCTTTCTGATATGTTGTTCATATGGGTGTGCCAGGGGTACTGTTACTGGAATCCCGGGGCCTGGAACTGCTGATACAGGGACAACATTAATGACAGGTCTGTCATCCTTGTTAAGCCCTTGCACCTCTGCCATGAAGTTGTGTAAGGCAGCCTTGAATGGTGCCAGCTCCTCTGATTCTTTAGTCCAGGTGTACCCATGTGATACCTCCCAAGCTCCAAGCCTGACCATCTCATTCTTGAACAGGTCTTCCAACTTCTTTTTCTTGATTTTGATCACAACTGTAACCTGCACAACAATATCATGGAATATGAGTCTCTTGAGAGACTCAGTAAGGCTTCTGTTATGACCACCAAAAATAATATCATTCCTCTTTTCCAGATGTTCCACATAATTAAGCCACATATAAGTGCAAAAAAACTATTAAAAGGTTGCTTTAATCCATTAATATGACCTGATATAATATCCAAAACTGAAACAACATAATTCTAAGGAAAGCCAAAGAGTTTCCAAATATCAATAGCAAATGGGAAACTAAAGAACACATGACTGATAGATTTTGGGAGAGGGTAGAAGACACACAGACTAGGGTCTCCATTGGGAAAGCGGAAAGGTAACATGTGTAATATAAGGCACCATAGAAAACACTTAATTTTGGAATCAACCAGGGAGGACCAGAGGTTCAGAAATATCTTTCTCCACTTGTCAGGCTCAAGGTTGAGGTTCCTACAAAAGTTTAGGTGGGGGAATATTGGGAGGATTTGGTGAGAAGAACATAGAGATGCTTGGGGTTGGACTTGGTAATCAGGGTTCCATCTATCCATCTATATTGGGGTTGGCAATCATTATCCACATACATATATTTGTTAAGGAAATTATTGCCACATGCCTCCTTAACCATATAGTAAGTTCTAAACTGAGACTAGGGGAGATCAAATTTAAGCTTTAGAACATCCCATTCCATTAGTAGATCATCCTATAGTAAGTCTTCTAGGTAAGATATGCCCTTCTCATCCCACTTCCTAAATGAACAACCTTGCAAAAGTGCCAACGGTTTTCCTTTGCTGTTGTGGTTCCACCAGATGGATCGGTAGCCACAGATTCTACCATGGCTGTGAAAAATATTGCTATCAGTAATGAGATTTTTGACCAAGTTCCATGCTTTCCATATAGATTTGAACATAGCATATCCTTGTACCTTAATCTCTATCTTCCCTACTATTATGTCATTCATGGAGATGTAGTTCCAACCTTTCCTTTTCTTGGGGTGTCCTCTAGCTATGTTATTTCTGATAAGGGATTTCCAAGGTTCCTCCCCTACTAGAGCTCTTGTGATCCACCTAGTAGCCAAGGGAATTCCTTGTATCTTGAGATTCTTAAGGCCTAAACCTCCATGTTTCTTACTTTTAGTGCACCATTCCCACTTGAATACATGACTAGCTTTATTACCTCTGCCATCAGACCATAAGTAGTCCCTGATAATCTTCTGGATGTGGTTGAATTGGTATTGATTGAATAACCAGGAAGAAGAGAAGTATAAGGTGTAAGAGGACATCACCTTTTGGCATACTTGATCTCTACCTGCCAAAGAGAGATATTGGTTGTCCCATTTGTTGAGTTTCTTATCCACTTTCCCTTTGACCATCCCCTACATGTCTTTAAGGTTAGGGTTTAGGGAGAAGGGGATGCCAAGGTATTTGACCTAGTAGTCTGGACCCTCCCATCTGAAGTTCCATCTATAGAGCCAATCTAGAGGTTCTTCTGTCCACCCCAAGAATAGCAATTTTTCCATAGAAATCTTACTCCCAGAGGCCAGACAAAACAATTTCATCTTTTCCATGAAGAAGGTCAGGTTCTCTGCTTCTAGTTTAAGTAGCAAGGCTGTGTTATCAGAAAATTGAATGTTGGTGATCTCCTTCTCCTCAGGCAGTAGAACACCTCTTACCCTTGGAATGGTAGTGTGGTCAGCAATGAGATGTCCCACTGCTTCTGCTACTATAAAAAATAATGCAAGGGCATGAGGGCATCCCTGCCTTATTAATCCTATCAGTTCAAAGCAACCTGAGCTAATACCATTTACCTCTACTCTTGTATGGGCCCCTTTCATTAAGGTTTGGACCATATTTATGAAGTGGTTGGGGAATCGCAATGCTTCCATCATCATGTATAAGAAATCCTATTCTATCATATCATTGGATTTTTCATAGTCTAGCAGGAGCATACATACTTGTTCCTTAGACTCCTTATCCCACTCCATAGCTTCCCAGCAAGTGAATACATTATCTAGAATATACCTACCCTTCACAAAGCCTATTTGGTTACAATAAATAATGTTGGGGAGAACCTTCTTGAGTCTGGTAGCCATGACTTTGGCTAAGATTTTAGAGGAGGAGTTTAGAAGGGTGATAGGTCTCCAGTTCTTTATTAGAAATTTATCACCATCTTTAGGGATAATTTTGATAACACCATTATTGACATCTTTACCCAAGGTTCTAGCCTCAAAAGCTTCATTTTACACTTCCAAAAGATCTAGACTGATCCAATCTCTATTTTTCTTGTCGAATTCTATGGGAAACCCATCCAGGCCTAGGGCCTTGCCCACAACCATCTGAGTAATGGCTTCATTGATTTTTGCAACCTCAATAGGTTGAATGAGAAGGAATGAGTCCTCCAATTTTTTTGGGATCACCTGTTTAATTTTGGCCAAGATTTTTGTCATCTCAGCTCCATAACCTTGGGAGGTAAAATTTTTATGGTAGTAGTTTTTGAAGGTAAGTAGGATCTAAGATTGGTCTTCAATTTTGCACCCCTCATCCCAAATTTCCTCAATCTTGCCTCTTTCTTCTTTCTATTTGAGTGATTAAAGAAGAACTTGGAGCCTTTGTCTCCGTGTTCTACCCAGTTGCTCCTGGATCTAATCTTAATACCTTTGAGTTTTTTATTCTGGATTTTCCTAAGCTCACCTTTTGTATTGGCCATATTTAGGGTGGCCACCTCCGAGGAGGGGTTATTTTATAGATCCAATTCAGCCCTTGATAGTTGTTCATGTAGTGCTCCCTCTATCCTTCTTCCATCCCTAGCTTTCTTACCTCCTGCAGTTTGGAACATAGTTCTCCAATTGGCTATGTTTTGGGCCCATTTGTCTCTGACACTTTTGTGACTGGCCACAGTATCATTAAATCATCTGATCATCAAGATTGCATTATTGATGCCTGGTTCCTACAACAGGGAGGTATTAAGCCAGAATGATCCAAGCCTCGGGTTACTCTTAGGGGTATGACAGGATGAGAGGAATCTAGAGGTGATGGGATGGTGATTAGATAGAGTAAATGGGGTGACCCAGAATTCCTTGCCAACCTCATCCTTTTGACATTTAAAGGCAGCTTGTTTGAAGTAGAATCGGGCCAACCAAGAGTAAATTTTCTTATTTCCCTACTGATAATTACACCAAGTATACCTTATATCCTTATGGTCATCTTTATTACCTCTTAGGGGGTCAGTAAGTTTGTTTTTATTGAGGAACTTGCTCCAGAAATATTGTTCACTACCTTTCCATTCCAACTTGTTCCCCCTAGCTTATTCTGAGGGTGGTCAACCATGTTGAAGTATCCTCCCACAATCCAAGGAATCTCTTCGAGAGAGCCCAACCATTTCCAAATTTCAGTCCTTTACCTATAGTCATTAGGGGCATAGATTGAACATAAGCCAAATTTAGAATGGTGATCTTCAAGAACAATCCAGACAGCTTTGTTGTAGGGTGAGGTACCCCATTGCAGGACCTTATTGGCCCATTGGGGACTGAGGAGGATGGAGATTCCACCTTTCCCCCAATTATGGGAGGAGAAGGAGGAGACTTCTCTCCAAATGCATTTGAGAGAAATATCAAGATAGAATTTGTTGGCTTTGACTTCATGCAACATCAAGCAATCAATCCCTTTATAGGTTCTCCTAAATCTATGTACAATGTATTTTCTATCAGGGGACTCTAGTCCCCTGACATTCCAAGATGCAATTTTGAAATCCATACACTAGGAGGGGGATTTAGATCCATTCCTAAAGCTTGAGAAGCATTTAGGGATGTCATTGTTATATGGTTCTCTAGGTTCTTTCTTGTTACTAGAACCTGCTAGTCTCCCTCCTTTCTTCTTGGCCTTAACATGGCCTGCCTCTTCCCATTCCACCATGGGGTTCTCTCCTTTAGTGAGAGAGTTGGATACTCTTAGGATTCTCTTGACTTTGTTATATTTAAGAACTTCTTCCCAAGGGCTATCAATAAATGACAGTATTGCCCAGTTTTGGTTGATGCCCTTTTCACTAAAGACATCTTTGAGGGAGGATACAGGGGTCTGCATAGGTGGGTCAGCTTCCCCATTCTTGATGACACCATCCATCATAGCTGGGGTAGCACGGAAAGAATGATAGGGTAGCTCAGATGGATGACAAGGGTGGTGAGGGTTAGGAGGGTTGGCAGGAATAACTAGTAGGTCAAAGCCATGAAGAGAGTCACTGATAGATGGGATCAAGCCAGAAGCATCACTCTGTCCTTCAGAAGTATCCATAGCATCACCCCCACTAACCATGGCCCCAACATCATCACTATCTAAGGACATCTTCTCAGATCTCTCCAAATTATCCAAGCTACAATGGGTGGGGTTACCAAGAAGGGATGGCTGATCAAAATTTTTTTCATTAACATTGCCTCTCCTCCTCTTGGAGGGGCCATCAACTTTTCTAATTTTGTCCAGTGCCAGTTGCTGTGCATTCTTGGATTGTTTCCTGTGTTTGTATTTAGGGTTAGGAAGGATTATGGTTCTACTTCTAGTGTCAACCTACTTATTTTGAGTGTTCAAGGTAACTAATTCCAGACCAAGAGACACTGATAAGTCATCAAGGGAGGAGAGGTTAGGGTTGGGAGGGGTGGGGGAGCAAGGGATGGATGTCAGGGAAGGAGTAGAATGTGGGGTATCAATTTTAGGAGAAGATGGGGGAGGGGACTGGGAGCTTGAAATGTTGAGTTTAGATAGGGCTGAGGTATCCCTTGTTGAGGTTCGATGTTTAGGTCTGGGCCCCAATAGTGGGCAGTTACTTCTTTTATGGTCATATTTCTTACACAGGAAACAATAGTTGAGACCACCTAAATATTCCACAGGGAAAGACATGTGTTCTCTTTCCAGATCAAAGACTAGGGTTTCTTGAATATCAGTGCCTGGTTTAAGATATATTAAAATCCTTGCATCCATGTGAGGGAGGAGCACATTGGATTGGTCGATGCGAATAACATGACCTAGGCAATCAAGGGATTTTGCAAGCGCATTCCATAGAAAAGGAGGAATATTTTTGATAGTAATCCATCTTGGGGAGGAGAGGGCCATAATTTATTCAAAGTTAGCATTACTTGAGCATCCTAGGGCACGAAAAACTATAGGTGCCTATAGACTAGAATTTCCTATCAATTCTAGTTCTTTGGCTAATAGAGATATTGAAGATAATAATGAAGAGACCTTTCTGAATCATCCTACAAAAAGAAAACTTAAGCCCTAATTTGGACCCCCATACCGAATGTAACCAATTATTCATAAAAATATAGGAGGGAAATTTACTAATATCCCAAGAAGCCAAGAAAATAGCAGATTCACATAACTTATTCCTCTCTGACTTAATTACATCTACCATATTGGAATTAGGAGAAACAATAAGAAATTTGGAGGCAAAAGCCTGCCTCCTGCTCCAAGTCCAATGCTTTCATTTGGGCTAGGTTCTAGTTTCTTGCTGATGAACTTTGCACCATCATGAATGATCTTCGAGCCAATTAGGGCCTGTCTAAATGACTTAGGGTCTGGTTCCAAGGACTCAGAGGAGGATGGAGCAGAGTTGGCCTTCTTCTCAGAGACAACAAAAGAAAAAATGGTTCTGTCTGAGGACAAGGCCATATTTATTAGAGGAAGGTGGATTCATTAATGGCCCTCTTGGTACAAAGGGCCGAGTGAGTGCCACACACTCTCAGTGCACATATTTGCAGAGCAATTTTTCCCAAAAAAAAATCTGAAAATGTTAGGGATAGGCTGAAACTTGTTTTGTACCTAGGGACAAATCACCAATGACATTCTGTACCTTGCAACTTTGACTGAAACTTTTTGGGTCTTTCCGCCTGTGTCCGATCTTTTTGATCTTGATCTAGAGGCTTTGCAACTTGTTCCTACACACATAAAAATGGGGGAAAAGGTTGTATAAAGGGGTTTGACTTGTTCAATCCCTTGTCCCTTGAAAACGGAAAGAAATTACATAAAGGAAAGCACATAAAAATGAAAATGATAGATTTACCTTGCATAAACCCTCATGGATGGATGTAGAAATCGTTCATACCCATGGCGAAGCTTGAATATTCTTGAAATAAGAAGAGTTGACCTTGGAATGTGATCTAGAATCAAGGATTCCCTCACAAATGCATGGATCTATGAATGTCACTCCTAAATATTTAATGTGAATATGCTTGAAAATTGCTTGCAATGAAGGAGAGAGAAAGAGAATGAAAGAAGGATATTCTTGCTTGATTGATAATTCCTCTACTTGGCCTTCATGGGAGAGAAATTTGCTTCAATTTGAGAAGATTTCCTTTGAATTTAATGGTTTTGAAGAAATGGACACTTGGAGATCTTGATCTTGGATGCTTGCCTTCACCTCTTGAATCCAAATGCTCAATTGCTCTTGATTGCTTGAAAATATTGGTAGTTGGATTGCAAACATGCTTGAGTATGGCTATTATATGCAAAATGAGGGGAGGTAGGGTATTTTTATACTTAATAATTTTAGGATTGAAAAATGATCCAGGATGACCATAAAATGAAAACTCCCACTAATACCTCAACACTGGGCCTCAGGCAAATTTTGGGCCCCAATTACCTAGGACAGGACACCATTAGCATTTTGCACCTTGGGAAATGAGCCTAAATTTGGAGGGGGTGCCAGGATAAATGGAAAGAAGTGATGACATGTAACTAATTAAATGTTTGAATATGTTAAGTCGATCACTGGAATACAGAAGGATAATGCAAGACATTAAATCAGTTAATGGATTGTATTGTCATTGATGTCAACTTGATATAATCTAATTGGTTATAATCAAAGTATCAAAAGACTTTAGAGAATCAGAGAGAGAAAGATTATACTTTCAGTAATGCATAAAAGACAAGCATTTACAATGTGACTTCAAACACCGACAGTCAATGGAAATCGACAGACAAAGACCACCAAAAGTTAAGTCACAATGATGCCCGAGCAAGAACACTGGCGAGAATTACCTACGAGCAGAATCACAAGCATAACCGACAGCCATAAACATAGTGTAACCAACAGAGAAGCCTAAGGAGAACTGGAGTGTTGACTGAAGCTATCAAAGAGTTAAACACCAAAATTAACTTGAGTTCAGAAATGAAAAAACATCTAGCTGGCAGAGCTAAATATAGACTTAACTGGTAGTTATCTTTGTTCTCATTGACAAGATAAAACCAGAGATAAGTAAAGGATTTAAAGATGTTTTGTCCAGTTGGAAAGAATATCTCTGCGAGATAAAACAAGAGTTTTTCTTTAAATATAATTGGAGAGAATTATGGATCATGCCAAGATCAAGAAAATCAAGAACCTAACAACGGTGATATCATGTCTATAAAGAAACAACTTAAGTCATTACAAATTGAGTGGGTGAATGAATAAAAAGAGGATGCTGAAGAGAAACTGATGAAGAGAAACTTCATACAGTCCTGATCAATCAAGCTGAGGAAAGAGCTAAATTTTTTCGTGAATACTGAGCAACAGAGCACAACATCACTGAGCAAAAAGGAAAGTGGAGCAAAGCTATAAAAGGAGATATATTGATCACATTAGTTTTATGAGATTACAATAGATCTAAAAATCTTCAAGTATAAGTTGTATATGTGAACAAATCATACTGTTTCAGTTTAACCATTGATTCAGAAAGTCTCTTAATCGAGCGGGATTTAAAGATCCTTTCTATACTGAGATACATCCCAAGGAGTATCAAATAGTTTGATCATGAAGATAGCATGAGATGCCAGATACCTATTGACAGGCTAAGTGAGTGTTTGATCAAGGAAGGTAACATAGAGATGCCTGATATCAAGTGACAAACTAAACTTTTAAATCCTCTAACAAGGTCACACCTAACAATGTGTTTGTAACCTTTAACAGAGCTAGCTCTTTACCGATCTCACTTCATAAGAGTGAAAATTTTGGGTTACCGGTCCCAAGTGGTTTTTCCCTTAACAAGGTTTTCATGTTAAAAATCCATGTGTCAATGTGTTCATGAGTCATTACTTTAGTGTTTTTCATTACACATAGCTAATTTGGATTGATCAGTATACTCTAGATAATTTACTGTCTTTTGATAAATTAACAGACTTCTATTTGGTAAACATACAGTAGAAGGTTTAACAAAGTATTCCGAGTAGTAGTAATTTGATAAAAGTATTTGGAGGCATTCATCTTATATGAATGAAGATAAATAGAGGCTTAATATTGTGGTACTAAGTTTTTGGGTTGATTATTGGAATATTTTTGAGGCCACTGATTCAACCCCCCTCTTAGTTATTACTAACAATTGGTATCAGAGCTTGTGTTCTTAGTAAGGGAATTTAACACCTCAAGCAAAACATCACAAGATGAACATACGAGATGTGCCCAAGTTAACTAAAGACAAATTTGCATCATGGAAAAGAAGAATAAGACTCCACCTATCAGGTATTGGAAATTATATTGTTCAATACTTAGATACTGAATATGTGTTTCCTATAGGACCTCACACTCTTGAGAAATTATTAGTAAAGCATGAGCATAACTGCATGATGATAGAGCTTGCATCATCACTCTCCGATGCTAAGTTTGAAGATATCAAAACTTGCACCTCTTCAAAGAAAATGTGGGATAAGTTGAAGCTGGTACATGGAGGAGATTCCAATGTACTAAGAGCAAAGGCAGAAAGCCTAAGAGGGAGGTTTGATGACCTAAGGATAAAAGAAGGAGAAAATATCACTCAGTATAGCTGTAGAATCAAAGAGGTAGTCAATCCTATCTGAGGAGTTGGAGGTGTAATTGAAGAGGAGACAGTGGTAAGTAAAATCTTAAGAACCTTATTACCTGTATATTCTATTAGATTTTCTGCTATTCAAGAAATGAGAGCAGTTGCAAACAATACAATTACTCTAGATAGTCTGATTGGTAGACTAATCTCATTTGAGATGAATAACTTTAATAATAGCGTCTTACCATCTATAGAATCTGCATTCAAATCTTCTTTAAAGATAAGCAATTCAAGTCATAGACATGCTGTTAGAAATGATAGTGACAGTGATAATGAGGATCAAGGACTTGATGAAATTGAAGCACTAATGGCCAGAAGATTGCAGAGAGGCAAAGGTAGATACAAAGTTAAATTACCACTTGTATGTTTCAATTGTAAAGAGGTAGGACACTTTGCTGCAAGATGTCCAAACCAAAGAAAAGATGACAAAGGAAATGATAGATCATATGAGAAGAAGTTTGATAGAGGTGATAACAAAGATTACCATAAAAACTGACAATCTCACAAAATAGATACCCAAGACTACAAGGACAAAGGGAAGAAAGCTTGTTACCTAGCTGAGAACAGAGCTGATGACACTGACACCAAATCAGAAGAAGACATTGAGATGGTATTTGTAGCCATGAAGGATGATTTAGATGGAGATGAAGAAATGTATGTAGAAACCACACCCATATCTAAAGCTAGTAAAAATAATGTCTCGATCATAGATAGTGGCTGCACTCACCATATGACCAGTGATGAACACAAGTTTGAGACTTTTGAATACTATAATGGTGGTTCAGCGAGAATGGGAAATGACACACCTTGTCCAGTTGAAGGTAAAGGAATCATAATGTTGAATAACCTGATCAAATATAAAAATGCTTACTGGGTAAAAGGAATGAATTATAATTTGTTAAGTGTTTCACAGTTGAACAATTTAGGTCACACAGTAGAATTTGAAAATAAGAAGGCAAAGATCTTCAATGAATCAGGAAGGTTGATTGGTACTGGTGAGCAGACAAAAGGTAACCTTTTCTATCTTGATGACACTAAAACCACTTGTTTAATGGCTAGAAATGAAGACATATGGTTGTGGCACAAAATATTGTGTCATGTGAGCTTTGACAACATGATAAAGATAAGTAACAAAAGGAATGTCAGAGGCTTACCGAGCATGACTAAGCCTGAGTATATCATGTGCAAAAATTGTCAAAAAGGTAAGATGAAAAAGTCTAGTTTCAAGAGTAAAACCCATACATCTAATGTAATTATAGAATTAGTCCATACAGATCTATGTGGACCCATGAGGGCAAAGAGATACTATGGAGATAGGTATTTTATTATCTTCGTTGATGATTATTCTAGAATAATGATAGTCATGTTCTTAAAAGATAAATCAGAAGCATTTACGATGTTTAAATGGTACAAGGCTATGGTAGAAAAACAAAGTGAAAATAAATTGAAATGCTTAAGGTCAGATAGAGGAGGGGAATTTACTTCAGAAGAATTCACTAACTATTGCAATGATCATAGAATTAAAAGACAGGTTTCTGCACTGAGAACACCACAACAAAATAGAATTGTTGGAAGGAGAAACAGATCAATTATTGACTATGCAAGAACATTGATGATTGAGAAAAGCATCACTCAAAATTTCTAGAGGGAAGCTGTTAGTACTACTGTCTACACACTAAATAGAGTACAATTGAAGAAGGACAAAAAGAAGACACCCTATGAGCTTTGGTATGGTCATACACCCAATGTAAGCTACTTCAGAATCTTTGGTAGTCAATGTTATATTTTAAAGGATGATAGAAATGGAAAACTTGACTGCAAAAGTGATGAAGGTATCTTTCTAGGGTACTCAACCAAAATTAAGGTTTATAAATGTCTTAACAAGTCATCTAACAAAATCATTGAAAGTGAAAATGTAAAAATATATGAATTTGCAGAAAAGAATGATAAGGAGAGAAAAAAGGAACCAAAGGACTACAACAGGTTTGTTTATACATAACTTGACACTCTACTCAAGTAGTAGTGTGTCGCTCTCGAGAAAAAAAATATTGCACCCAAGCATCAGGCCGTAATTGCCAAAAATTAGGAAAATCCTCAAGATGATGTTCTGAACAATGGAGATGAGAACGAAGGTCAAGAAGATGATTAGAATGATGAACACAGAGCTGAACCAAAACTTTCCAAGTATGTTAGAAGACATCATCCATAGACTAAAATCATAGGAGACAAGAAGGATGGAACAAGAACAAGAAGTAAGTCACTAAACACCAGATGTTTACTTTGTGATTTTGATCCTAAATCTATTAACAATGCACTTGAGAATGAAGAATGGGTCAGTGCTATGAATGAAGAAATAGAAGAGATTGAGAAGAACAATACATAGACACTAGTACCAAGACCAAATGACAAGAATGTCATCGGTACCAAATGGATATTCAGAAACAAGTTGAATGAGAATGGAGAAGTCACTAGAAACAAAGCAATATTAGTATGAAAAGGATATGTACAAGAAGAAGGTGTTGATTATGGAGAAAACTTTGCACATGTTGCTAGACTAGGAGTTAGAATTTTACTTTCTTATGCGGTATTTAAAGGATTCAAGGTATACCAGATGGATGTCAAATTTGCATTCCTAAATGGAATACTGGAAGAAGAGGTATACATTGAACAACCAGAAGGGTTTGTTGATATAGACAAGAGAAACATGGTATGTAGACTACATAAAGCCTTGTATGGATTGAAAAAAGCATTGAGAGCCTGGTATGAAAGACTTCACTCATATCTCATTAGCATAAATTTTTTTAGAACAAGTGAAAAAAATCTGTACTTAATTGAAGATACCGATGGTAATATTTTGATTGCTGAAATCTTTGTTGATGATATAATTTTTGGGGGTAATGAATTGTTATGCAAATCCTTTGCTAATGAGATGATAAAGGAATTTGAAATGTCTATGTTTGGAGAGATCAAATTCTTTCTTGGTCTACAGATTCTTCAACAAGATGCAGGCTGTTAGATGATATCATTTTTCGTTACTGAGCATGCTGTTGATATTCATGTTTTGTCACTGATGTCAACATATATTTCTATGGAGAAGACAGACTGGTTACTCAACTAGAATGAGTGTATGAACACTGTACGAATGATTCAAAATGATCAAAGTTGGATTTATGCAGAAGAATGTGTGCTGAACTTATTTCTAAGGTCGCTTGACTTTATGTTACATTATGTGGATGTTACAATTCATTTGGTGAAGACTGGTTTTCTGGACTGCAACTATGATTCTGGACAGAGCAGGTCTCTGTGTTTTGGGTATATATTACTGATGGAGATATTTCAGAACTGGTGAGCTTACAGATGGAAAACTGACATATGTTAGAGTAATGGGTTGAGTTTGATTGTTGATTGAAGACTCATGACATTAGCTGTAGCTTGTATTCTAGAGAAGACCTATTTCCTGGCTGACTTCAGACATGTAGTGTGTGGAATTAATTGTGAGCAGGAATTGTAGATCTATAAGTATATGTAATGAATTATAAATGTTGTATACTTGTCTTAGATACCATGTGTATCTCAACAAGGGGCTATGTATTTATTTGTATGATGGAAAGCCTTAATTGGCCGACCTAATTAATTATGTATTAGGAAAGCTTAACTGGCCGACCTAATAAGTTATTGTGTAAGGGTATATATGAAAGATAAATTCTTGTGGAGAAATATGATAGAGAATAGAAGAGAAAGAATGTGTGAAAGCTGGAAGATTTTTGACTGCTAGATGCAAGCAGAGTTGATACTTCATTAGAACTAATCAAGCAAAGACAGTTGCTGGCAGGCAGTTCTCTGGTTGTGTATTTTCTTTATACACTTGTGTGGATTGTAAATCCTTAAGGGTGGCTTTAACCTTCTTTGGGTAGTGTGCCTTAGCACTGAGCCTACTATTTCCTTTGACTCCTAACAGGGTCTGTCTCCTAATAGGGACTGTGTACTATAATGTTGTAACAAGCTCCTAACAGGGCTAATATCTTTTAATAGGGATACTATACTCTCAGTAAATTATTTGTGGGTGTTAATTCCCATCGGAGTTTTACCTTTAATAGGGTTTCCTTGACAACAAATATTGTGTTATGGTGTTTTCTATTACCGTGTTATCATTTACATTTGCAGATTTGGTTTATAAAGTATAAATTTTAATAATCTATATCACAACTGATTCACCCCCCTCTCCGTTGTCTTGTGGACTTTTATTCCTAATAATTGGTCCTCAGAGACAAATTTTAACAGCTTGAGGTGATCTTGAAGATGACTTACTATAAGAAGGATAGTCCAAAGTTTGACTTTGAAAACTTTGACAGTTGGCAGAACAAGATGAGAACACATTTGCTATGTCTGGGAATTGACTACTGGATGATAACAAAGAAGAAGGAAAAGATAGCGATTGAGTATGAATTAGAGAAATCTAGTGATGATAAAAAGAAGCTATTCTCATGGAATATGGTTGCAAGGGAATCCCTAATCAGTGCATTATCAGAAGGAGAATTTACTGAAGTAAAGGATCTAAACTCGACACATGAAATCTGGTCAAGACTGGAAGCACTATATGTTGGAGACAAGTTTACAAAGAAAGAAAAGTTACAAAATTGGAAGACAAAGATGAAAGAAGATGAGAACATCAGAGCATATGCACAGAGAATTACTAAGGTAGTGACTGGTATTAGGAACTCTGGAGGAACATACAATGAGGAAGAATTTATTGCAAAGATACTCAGATATTTGACACCTGCATATAGAGCCAAGGTTCAAGCTATAGAGGAGATCATACCTTTGACACCATTCTTCACCAGAGAGATGTTGATTGGCAAGCTAACTACATTTGAAGCCGCAGAATTGGGAGACACTCTACCTAAGGTTGAGTCAGCATTCAAAGCAACCGTGCACAAAAGCAAAAGAATTTCACCTGGAAATGCAAGCACAAGCAGTAATGATATAAAAGAAGAACTTGGAGCCTATGATAATGAATGGGAACAGATACATGAAGAATAAAGAAAGCTAGATGAAATTTTTGTACTGATTTCCAGAAGAGAAAAGAGAGGTAAGGGTAAGTTTGAGGGTAAATTACCTTTAAAATGTTTTTCATGTAACAAGATCGGTCATTTTGCATCTAGATGTCCTACAAGAATTCCAAAGCACAAACCTAAGTTTTTCAAGTCTAAGTTCTCAAAGGATAAGGAATGTTATTATGCTAGTGAAGGTATATTTGATGATGAGAATGGTGATTATGATGAAATTGGATTTATTTTTATTAAGGATGATGAACCTATGCATGAAGAAAAAGAATTAGTATCTCGAGTTGAAAAGAAATCTGAATAGGTCATAGATAGTGGTTGTTCACATCATATGACTGGAGATAAAAAGAAGTTTGTGAGTTTGAAGAAACATGATGGTAGTGTTGTTAGATTTGGTGACAATACTCCTAAACTTATTATTGGAGTTGGATCTATTTATTTGGATGGAAAGACTAACACTGACAATGTATTACTTGTTGATGGACTTAAGCACAATTTGTTGAGTGTTGGATAGCTAGTGGACAAGGGTTATCAACTGAAATTCATAAATGGAAAATGTACTATCAAGAGAAAAACAAGAGACTTGATAGCATCTAGTACTAAATCCAGAGGTAATATGTTTGAATTGAACACATCTAAATCTTCTTGTTTTATTGCAAAGGTTGATGACAGCTGGTTATGGCACAAAAGATTTTGTCATGTTAATTTTGATAACATTGTGAAGGAAAGTATGACAAAAGCAGTCAGAGATCTACCTAAAATTATAAAGCCATCTAACACTATGTGTAGATAATGTGTTATGGGGAAACAAACTCAAAGCACCTTCAAGAGAAAAGCTTATGCAGAAAAAGGGAAGTTGGATCTGGTGCATACAGATCTATGTGGTCCTACAAGAACAAGATCATACTATGGTGAAAGGTATTTTATACTTTTTGTTGATGAATTTTCTAGAATGACGCGGGTTACATATTTGATAGAGAAATCTGAAGCATTTGACAAGTTCAAGTTGTTCAAAGAAAAAGTTGAGAATGAAATTAGTTTAAAGATGAAATGTTTGAGATCAAACAGAGGAGGAGAGTTCACATTAGAAATGTTTAACACATACTGTGAAGAAAATGGAATACATAGACAAACTTTAGCTCCTAGAACTCCACAATAGAATGGGATAGCAGAGTGAAGAAACAAAACCATATTAGATGCTGCAAGGACTATGTTTCTGGAAGGAAATGTATCACATGTTCATTTGAGAGAAGTAGTTGGCAGTGCCGTGTACACATTAAACAAAATTTAGATCAGAGAAGGTACAAATAAAACTCATGAATTATGGTTTGATCATGCACCTACTGTGAAATATTTTAGAATATTTGGTAGTAAATTTTATATCAAAAGAGATGATGAGATAGGCAAGTTTGATGCTAGAAGTGATGAAGGAATCTTTCTTGGTTATTCCACTAAGAGTAAAGAATATAAATGTTTCAATTCTAGACTGAGGAAATTGATTGAAAGTGCCAATGTGAGGATAGATGAGAAATTTCAAATTCAGGAAAGAATGTATGATTGTGGTCAGATAATAGAATAAAGAGAGGTTGTTGTTGAACCTGAAGGACCCTTGATGATTGAGAATGAGATTGAAGAAGAAGAACATGCAGAAGCTACTAAGACATTAAAGACACCAAGGTATGTCAAGAAAAACCACCCTGAAGATCAAATTATTGGTGATACAAGCAAAGACATGATGACTAGATCTAAAGTTATAGATGAGATCTATTTGATTTATCAAGTTGAACCCAAGACTACTGATGAAGCATGTAAAGATGAATCTTGGACTAAAGCCATGTAAGAAGAACTAGAACAGATAAATAAGAACAATACTTGGGAATTGGTTCCAAGACCTAAGAACAAGAATGTGATTGACAGTAAGTGGGTTTTTAGAAACAAAATGGATGAGGAAGGAACAATGGTAAGAAATAAGGCTAGACTGGTGTGTAAAGGCTACTCACAACAAGAAGGCATAGACTATGAAGAAAAATTTGCACATGTTGCTAGACTAGAAGCTGTGAGACTATTCCTTGCTTATGCTGCACATAAAGACTTCAGAGTGTATCAGATGGATGTGAAATTAGCATTCTTGAATGGTGATCTAGAAGAAGAAGTGTACATTGAGAAACCTGATGGTTTTCCTTTGAAAAATGATGAAAACATGGTTTGCAGACTGAAGAAGGCACTTTATGGACTGAAACAAGCACCGAGGGCATGGTATGCAAGACTGGATAAACATCTACTTTGTCTTGGTTTCAGAAAAGGTAATGCAGACAGTAATTTGTATTTAAGAACTGATGAAGATGGAATCTTAATTATAGAAGTTTTTGTTGATGATATCATTTTTGGAGGCAATGATAAAATGAGTAAGAAGTTTGCTAAAGAAATGGAGAATGAGTTTGAGATGTCAATGAGAATGATTTTAAGGAAATGTTGAATAAATTTAGAATGGAAGATTGTAAACCTATTGGTACACCTATGGTAACAGGGAACAAACTAACTAAAAGTAATGAGACTCAAAGTGTTGGGCAGACTAAGTACAGATCAAAGATTGGAGGTCCAAAATATTTGACACACACTAGACTAGATATTACCAATGCAGGTGGAATTGTGGCTAGATATCATGTAGATCCTAAAGAGACACATTTTGCTGCTGTAAAAAGAATTTTTAGATATTTGAAAGGAACCGTAGAGTATGGATTATGGTATGAAAAATCTGATGATTTTACATTGCAGGGTTTTACTGATGCTGATTGGGAAAGTAATATAGATGACAGGAAGAGCACAATTGGTGGAGCATTTTTCCTTGGAAAGAGGCTAGTTTCTTGGTTGAGCCAGAAGCAAAACTGTATTGCTCAATCTACTGCTGAGTCAGTGTATGTTGTTGCTGCAATAAACTGTACACAAGTGGTTTGGATGATACAAATGCTAAAGGACATCAGAATAATTTTCAAAGAACTAGTGGTTATCCATTGTGATAACACCAGCACAATGAATATGTCAAAGAATCTTGTAATGAATTCAAATACTAAACATATTTCCATCAAGTATCATTTCTTGAGAGAGAAGGTAGCAGACAGAGAGATTAAACTGGAGTATATTAGCACAAAGGAACATATATCAGATATATTTACCAAATTTTTTCCAAAAGATGCTTTTGAATATCTCAGAGGCATGCTTGGGGTGATGGCCCCTCCCAGTGAAAACTAAATGATGTAGATGTGCATCAGTACAGTGGATCTCAGAGCTATATCATTCTCTGGAATTGATGTATGGATCTACTCCTTAGGGGGAGTAATCACTGAAAATACTGGAGTACATTTAGGTGATCTTGCACCTAGCTGATTGGACATGAAGATTTGAAAAAGCTATATCTTACAGAAGACTACAGGTGAATTATGACACCCTTTACCATTGCTCCAAAGGGGGAAGGAATCTATGAGAAAATCCCTACTATTTTGGGGAGATTTATGTTGAGGATATTGAGAAGATTGTATTGAGAGAGAGTACTTTTGGGTTGATACATATGGATTTTCCCATATGTTTCCATCAATGCCAAAGGGGGAGATTGTTGGATGATATCAATTTTGGTTACTGATCATGCTATTGATATTCATGTTTTGTCACTGATGTCAACATATATTTCTATGGAGAAGACAGACTGGTTACTTAACTAGAACGAGTGTATGGACACTGTACGGATGATTAAGAATGATTGAAGTTGGATTTATGCAGAAGGATGTGTGTTGAACTTATTCCTAAGGTCACTTGACTTTATGTTACATTATGTGGATGTTACAGTTCATTTGGTGAAGGCTGGTTTTCTGGACTGCAACTGTGATTCTGGACAGAGCAGGTTTCTGTGTTTTGGGTATATCTTACTGATGGAGATATTTCAGAAATGGAAAGCTTATATATGGACATCCAAAATATGTTAGAGTAATGGGTTGAGTTTGATTGTTTATTGAAGACTGATGACGTCAGTTGTGGCGTGTATTCTGGAGAAGACCTATTTCCTGGCCGACTTCAGACATGTAGTGTGTGGAATTAATTGTGAGGATGAATTGAGGATCTGGAAGTATATGTAATAAATTATAAATGTTGTATACTTGTCTTAGATACTCTGTGTATCTTGGCAAGGGGCTATGTAATTATTTGTATGATGGAAAGCCTTAATTGGCCGACCTAATTAATTATGTATTAGGAAAGCTTAATTGGCTGACCTAATAAGTTATTGTGTAAGGGTATATATGAAAGATAAATTCTTGTGGAGAAATGAGATAGAGAAAAAAAGAGAAATAATGTGTGAAAGCTGTGAAGCTTGTTGACTGTGGGATGCAAGCAGAGTTGATACTTCACTGGAACTAATCAAGAAAAGACAGTTTCTGGCAGGAAGTTCTCTGATTGTGTATTTTCTTTATACACTTGTGTGGATTGTAAATCCTTGAGGGTGGCTTTAACCTTCTTGGGAAGTGTGCCTTGGCAGTGAGCCTATTATTTCCTTTGACTCCTAATAGGGTCTGTCTCCTAACAGGGACTATGTACTGTAATATTGTAACAAGCTCCTAACAGGGCTAATATCTTTTAACAGGGATACTATACTCTCAGCACATTATTTGTGGGTGTTAATTCCCACTGGGGTTTTACCTTTAACAGGGTTTCCTCGAAAACAAATATTATGTTATGGTGTTGTCTATTACCGTGTTATCATTTACATTTGTAGATTTGGTTTATAAAGTATACAGTTTAATAATATATATCACAACTGATTCATCCCCCCTCTCAGTTGTCTTGTGGACTGTTATTCCTAACACAGGCATAAACATCACTCAGTCCAAATACATCAAGGAAGTGTTGAAGATATTCAAGATGGAAGATTCCAAACCAGTTGGAACACCTATGGCTACCGGATGTAAGTTGACAAAAGAAGAAAAATCCAATGAGGTAAATCAGACCTTATATAGATCAATGATTGGAAAATTGATGTATGTTGTTCACACATGACCATATATAGCACATGTAGTTGGAATAGTTGCAAGATTATATGCTAATCCCAAAGAATCACATATGACTGTTGTCAAGAGAATTTTGAGATATCTGAAGAAAACCGAGGACTATGGCTTATGGTATAAAAGAGAAGGAAAATTTGAGCTACAAGTCTATACAAATGTTGATTGGGATGGAAAAATTGATGACGGAAAGAGCACAACTGGAGGAGCATTCTTCATGGGTGAGAAACTTGTAACATGGATCAACAAGAAGCAAGGATGCATCTCCTAGTCTACTGCAGAAGTAGAGTATGTGGCTGCTGCTGCAAATTGCTCCAATATTGCATGGATCAAACAATTGATGGAAGGTATGAATATGAAGATTCTTGAAACAATAATTATCTATTGTGATAACACCAGTGCAATAAACATTTCTAAGAATTGAGTCTTGCATGCTAAGACTAAGTATATTGCTATCAAGTATCACTATCTAAGAGAACAAGTGGAAGCAAAGGAAGTGACACTAGAATATGTTCAACCAAAGGAACAATTAGCTGATATATTCACCAAGCCATTACTCAAGGATACATTTGATTACCTGAGACAGAGACTAGGGGTCCAACCCTTGTCTATCCATTAGTAAGATGACTAGGAGGTTGCATCAGCCTATACCAACTCTAAATATCAGTCATGTTGATGCAAACATTGAGATGGAAATCAAAAGATACATCTGTACACGCCAAGGTACAAGTTTGCACCAAAAACCAGAGACATTGTATTGTTGATGGATAGGGAAATTCAAGGAATATATTATGTAAAGGAAGATGATGTAGATAATTTTTTTTTTGGCATTGTTGTCAAAGGGAGAGATTATCTCATTATTATCAGGGAGAGATGATTTCCGTTATCATAAAAGGAGAGATATGATAAAGAGAGATATTATCTCATTGAATCAAAATGAGAGAGATTATCTCATTGATCAGAAAAGATTATATCATTATCCATGAAGTGAAGTTCCTAAGAATCAGAAGGAAGAGTTAATCAATATTCAAAGGGAGAAAAATTGATTACATATGAAATATCCATCTAAGGGAGAGAGTTGAGACAAAGAGAAAGATTTCTGTCAAAGAAAAAAAGAGATTATCAAGAAGTGGAACAGTCAAGGCAATGTACATATCATAACAGAGCTATCATACGATACATCTATCCAGTGAAGGGATTGAAGATTGAAGACAACCATTCTGCATGAAACAAATCTAAGCTATTTTGAGCTTACCGAAAGCCAGACATTTCTAATAGTTACATTAGGAAAGCTTGATGAAACTATTATATTTCATATTGTATTAGTAATAGCATAGTATGATAATGTAGTGTGCTACCATCAATGCCAAAAGGAGAGATTGATGACATGTAACTGATTGAATGTTTGAAGATGTTAAGTTGATCACCGAAATATAGAAGGATAATGCAAGACAATAAATTAGTTAATGGATTGTATTTTCATTGACGTCAAACTGATATAATCTAATTAGTTATAATCAAAGTGTCAAAAGACTTCAGAGAATCAGAGAGAGAAATATTATGCTTTCAGTAATGCATAAAAGACAAGCATTCACAATGTGAATTCAAACACTGACGATCAGTGGAAACTGATAGACAGAGACCACCGAAAGTCAACTCACAGTGATTCCCAAGAAAGAACACTGATGAGCAGAATCAGAAGCATAACCAATGGCCAGAAACATAGTGTAAACTGATGGAGAATCCCGAGGAGAACTGGATTGTTGACCGAAGCTATCAAAGAGTTAAACACCGAAATTAAATTGAGTTCAGAAATGGAAAAATATCTAGTTGGCAGAGCTAAATATATACTTAACTGGTAGTTATATTTTTTTTCATCGACAAGATAAAGCTAGAGATAAGTAAAGGATTTAAAGTTGTTTTATCCAGTTGGAAAGAAGATCTTTGCAAGATAAAAAAAAGAGTTTTGATTTTAAATATAATTAGAAAGAATTGTGGATCACACCAAGATCAAGAAAATCAAGAACCTAACACCGATGATATCATGTCTATAAAAAGACAACTTAATTCATTACGAATTGAGTGGGTGAAAGAATAAAAAGAGGATGCTGAAGAGAAATTGATGAAGAGAAACTTCATACAGTCCTGATCAATCAAGATGAGGAAAGAGCTAAAGTTTTATGCGGACACTGAACAATAGAGCACAACATCACCGAGTAGAAAAGAAGGTGGAACAAAGGTATAAAAAGAGATATATTGATCAGATTAGTTTTATGAGATTACAATAGATCTAAAAATCTGCAAGTATAAGTTGTATATGTGAACATATCATATTGTTTTAGTTTAACCATTGATTCAGAAAGTCTCTTAACCGAGAGAGATTTAAAATCCTTTCTATAGTGAGATACATCCCAAGGAGTATAAAAAAGTTTGATCATGAAGATAGCATGAGATGCCAGATACCTATTGACAAGCCAAGTGAGTGTTTGATCAAGGAAGGTAGCATAGAGATGCCCGTTATCAAGTGACAAACTAAAATTTTAAATACTCTAACAAGGTCATACCTAACAGTGTGTTTGTAACCTTTTCCAGGGTTGGCTCTTCACCAAGCTCACTTTAGAAGAGTGAAAATTTTGGGTTACCGGTCCCAAGTGGGTTTTCCCTTAACAGGGTTTCCATGTTAAAAATCCATGTGTCAATGTGTTCATGAGTCATTACTTTAGTGTATTGCATTACACGTAGCTAATTTGGATTGATCGGTATACTCTAGATAATTTACTGTCTTTCAGCAAATTAACAGAATGCTATTCGGTAAACATACAACAGAAGGTTTAACAAAGCATTCTGAGCAGTAGTAATTTGATAAAAGTATTTGGAGGCATTCATCTTATAGGAATGGAGATAACTAGACGCTTGATATTGTGGTACTAAGTTTTTAGGTTGATTAATGGAATATTTTTGAGGCCACTGATTCACCCCCCCTCTCAGTTATTACTAGCAAGAAGTGGGGGGAGAAAGCACAAGTTGCTAGGATCAAGAATAACATACATTTATACCTTGAAATCACCAAAATGGGGTCTAATAGGTCCTAGTAAAGTATTCAATAATGGGTGCTAACTTTTGAGGACTATACATTTAGCCCCCAATTTAGTAGGAGTATGATACAATATCATGCTCATGATAAAGTAGATCAATGCATAATATCAATCTTATTAAGGTCAAGGAGACAAAGAAACATCAAGCCCAAAGTGGCTTAAGCCTTCATCAAATCTAAAACCAAGATAAAAGAGGCATCGCTTGGAGAGAGAAGAAAGAGAGAGAAATAGAGAGGCATGATCACTAACGTAGTAAGGTAATGTATTACTATTTATTACACAAAGAGAAAGCATAAAAAATGATGGAATTTAAGGTATAACAAGTTGTATTATGCTAGTCAACCCATCAAAGAGGATCATTGCTTCAAGAAAGCATTATTTCCATTAAGGGATCCGACAAGGGTGATCAAGCTTAGGGAAAGCATTGTCTTTGTTAAGGGGTCTAATAAAATTGATTAGGTATAAGGAAAGCATTGTCTCCATAGGTATCAAGGAAAGGGAGATAATCCCTTAAGGAAAACATTGTCTTTTTTAAGGGATCTAATGAAAGGAAGAACACAAGGGAACCATTATTTCCTTGGCCATACATAAGAGAGATTGCATTGAATCATTGTGTATGTGTGTGCAAAATGTGAAACAAGGAGCAGCGTGTATGCCCCCACATTAAAGAGATTGCAAACACCTCAATGGGAGTAATGACTTTAATGAAGTGCAATACCCACCCCTTAGTTTGCTTTTCAGTTTTAGTTGTCAAACTCTTTTAGGCCTTTTTAGGTGTGCATTGGTTATTTCAAATTGGTTTTGAGGATGTTCATGTATTAATTTTCATTATATTATTGATCCATTAGATAGTTGTGTATACTATGTGTTGCAGATGGATTTATGGTTATTTCATGATGGTTATTTATATGTTATGATATCATTTCAATTATGGATTCACTGACAATACTGAAATTATATTGTATGCACATGGATCATTTGTATGTTTTACATTTTTGTTTGGTGTGTTTGATATGGTATGAGATAGAGTTGTAGTTAGTTGCTTCGGCGAGATCCACATGATAAACTGATCTCAACTACTGTATGTTATATTATATGTATGTATGTTCATCTTTGTGATGACAGGTTTGTAAGTACCAGACAACGTCTTCCCTGAATTGGCAGGAGTGATTGTGCCCTATCACAATGTCTCAATGGTAAAAGAGGGGAGATAATATTCATGCCTAAATCCCTGCCCTTAACCCTTATTTTATTCTAGAACTGGACAAGAATATCATTGACTATCCTATTTGAATCTGTCAAGTGACGTGGATTCGCGAGCCTATCTGTGTGTGCTTGTTGTTTATGTTTTAGTTGTCTTTCTATTTAGATGGTTTTCAGTTGGATTTATGATATTTTTTGGCTTGTTTGTTTAATGAATATTTATGGTAAATATTGATGTTAATAGTTGCACCTTTGATAAGGTTAAAACATTGATATATTAAATTAATTAACTGATTTAATTATTAAGTCTTAATTTAATAATTGAGATTTAATAAATATTAAATCTAAAAATTATAAGTAATTGTGCAAATTTAATTATTAAATATTACTTTAAGTTACATGATTAATTTATTTAATTTAATTAAAATATGCTCATGCTTTTTGATTTATGACTTTGATTTTTTATTTTAAAGTTGAGTTGTGCATTGCTTTAAGTGAAATTAAAATTTAAGTATTTCTTTTAGTTAATAATTAATATTAATTTAGGATTGCACTTTTTGTAAACCTAATTACTTGATTTTCTATATCTATGAATTGAAAGCCATTTGGAGGCAGTTCAATCAGGTGGAAGGAGAATTTAGGTGGTTAGAGATTTGTAGAAAGCTTAGGAGTATTTTGGATTCGTGATTGCTTGGATTTGTATCCGATTCTTCTCATCAGTTACTAAGATAGGATCTTGAACTTGTTAATTCCAGCCTTCCAGATCCCTATCTTCTATACGTCTGGTTTGCTAGGATCCTGTGACTGAAACTTCTTTGTTTAATGTTGTGTGTTTTAAAATTGATTAAAATTGAATTATAAGTTATTTGATCTTTCTGGATATGTTTTCATTTCATGTATTGCTATCAGTTCTGTGATTTTGGGCTTAAGGGTTCCATTGAACTATTTGGGTTGTAAAATGGGTATTAGGGTTTCAATTGATATGTTTTAGTTTTCAAATTTTTCTATTAGGGTTTTAGATTTGTGATTGATGCTTTCCTTTGTGAGAAATTTTGATATTGTTGCTAAATGGATAATAGTCTTCAGAGCTGTAAAAATACCTTACCTTGAAAAGAAGAAAATACCTTTACTAGGCTCTTGTCTAAAACCCTAGGTTTAGAAATAGGGGTTAATTGCATGCAAGGAGTCCCTTTTAAATATTTACATTAATTTCATATCATTTCCTTACTTAGATCAAATGCATGCTTTAGGAAATTCATTATTATTTCCTTCTTATTGATTTGTAGTTCTTCCTTTTAAAAAAAAGATGAACATATATATTTATATATATTAAATATATAAATATATGGTGCAAGTTCATCATTGCTTGGAAAAATATATATAGTCCTTTTATATGCTCTGTTTAAAAAAAAAAAACACATGCTGGAAAAGTACAGATGAAATTATTTTTCATCAGGGAAAAAAATACATAAAATAAAATATAAATAATGTTATATTTCTCACTTTCCCCTTAATGCGAGAGACCAACATTTAAAAAAAAAGACGTGCCTCACTTTACTTGGCATGAGTGGGGTAAAATTGTTTTAAGAAAGTGGTTGTATTTGTTTCCACTTCCATGCTCACGTGGGTGGATTTGATATTTGTCTTTTTTATTTTATTTTATTTTAAAAAGACTAGATTTTCTTTCTAAAAAATATAATAATAAGACTCCATATGTGTGATGGGAAGGAGTGGAAGGTGGGCCAACTCCCTCCCAAAGTTATTTTAAAGTTACTTTTTATTATAATTATCTTTTGTTTTAAATTAAACAAATTGTTAATTTTTAGTTTTTATAAATCATCTTTATTTATTTATTTTTAATGTTGATTAATAATTTTTTTAGATATATAAATACTTTTTATTTATTTATTTTTGATCGGTAATAGTCGCTTTTCCCTGGAGATATGAACCATTGAGGCCACAAATCTAGGGGACCTCATCCCCATTGACTCCAACAACCCAAACCTGCGAACCCAAAAGCCTAGCAAGGACACCAAGCCCAAAAGGTACAAGAACATACACCCATAATGGGTCTGGTACAGGGACCGCGAGCACTCCAAGCCCAACATGGGTTTGACAGATGGAACAACATTTATCTCCACCACCATCTTCTATCTCCATTCGCAACTCCTTCTGACTCCCGCGATCAATTATGATGAAGGACAATTCATTTTTACTCCCATCCCATTCGAACCATATATGTTATGCTGAACAGGAATTCCTTGGCTCCCATGCCCAACATACTCCATTGTGTAATTCCTGGGATTTAAACCATGCACCTCCCTATCAAGGGCTCACAACAATCACTACATTATGAGCTCATGCTCAATAGTTTTTATTTGTTATTATGTGGGGTCCTTGACCCTTGGTTATAGTTAGTTATTATTTAGTATAATTATACTTAGCTATTGTTTAATCGTTATTTAGTTTTAGTTATAAAGTTTAGTTTAAATAAATAAAAATTTAATTTAAATATTTCATTTTTTAATTTAGTTTATATTAAATCAAAGTTTAATTAATATGTTTTGTTTTATAATTTAAGATTTTTTTCAGTTTTCAATTAATTTTTAGTTTATTTGTTGATGTTTTGTGTAGCTATGGTAAGGGTCATAAGTGTTGACACGGGAGACCACTACACATTTTGTTTGATAATCCTCCCTAGCTAAGAGGGAGTGTTAATGTTTGTAGCTTCAGTCATATAATCATTAGAATACATATAATATATATTGATTAATAATAATATAATATATATGTTATATTATTATTAATCATATAAAATTTAATATTTAATATTAAATTATTCTTAATTAATAATTGATTGATGAAACATTATAAGATTGATTAAATTATAATTAATGGGAAGAGGCATGTCCTTTCTTATAAATAATAATGAATAGACATGTCCCGTGAAGGGACATGTCTCTCCTATCCTCATTCCCAATATAAATGAAAGAGAGATTGTTGCATTTAAAAAACACATACAACATAGAGTGCTATTACATTTGCATATATCCTAAAACTTAACATGGTATCAGAGCTAGACTGCAAATTTAAGAGAGTAGTTTGTTGATGGTGAATGTGTGACTGTCTTAGAAAATACAGTCTCAGTAATAGGACCATATCTCAGACATCCACCATTGGATTTTGCTAAATTTTGGGTATTTTGGTGAAAACTAATTTCAAATAATCTCACCAAAGAGATTAGATAGAAAGTCTTGGATCCAAAAGTTATGACAAAATGTGTACAGGTCTATGTGAAATTCCTGAAAGTGACTTTCATTAAAGAGATATATTAATTTGTTAAGATTGTGGTCAAGCATTAACAAAGAAGCATGCATTCAAGGAAGGGTGTCTCTTTGTAGAAAGAAAACATAAATTATAGAGTGTCACCTCTCTTGGAGAAATCAATTCATTTCATAAGAAGACATGAGAATTGTTCAACGATATAAGAGTGGGAATTGTACATTGTGGGAGAAGAATAATAACCAATGTTACATTTCCATTTGAATCATCCTTAGTGGGGAGATAATTCAAAGGGGAGATGTCTCTCAAATAGTATGAGAAGGTGTTTTATGATTTGATGTATATGGACCTTCATTGAAGAAACTTGTATCAAGGATGTTGATGCGCATATAAGTATTTATTATCCTTAAGTATTACATTTATCTACTCATTATAGTCTCTCTCTCATTTGTATTTCTATACATACTATAAGAGATATTTGCCTTTATCTTTTTCGGAGATGCTCTTGCAGGAAAAAAGAAGATTGATATCAGATTTAGAGGGAGACTGACTCTTCATAGGTAACTTTTGATGAGGAGCTAAGAAGATTGATATCAGACTCAGAGGGACTCTAACAGTTCATCTTAAGAAATCTTGGATGATCAACGGATTGATATATGCTCAACGAGTTCTTCTCTGTGAGAGAAGTTCAAGGTGAAATCCCTTATTTTCACCCTCTGTGCTGAGGCATGATGGATGTCATATGTGTGACTCCATATTTTTAATGGGCCTGCCCCCTGTGTACATCACGAGAAAGTGACAACTTCCAAATGATTAACATTTGTATTTGTAAGAGTTATTGAAAGGTGACGATCTTATAATAACTTGACCTTCTATTGTGATAGACATCATGTGATGGCTGAAATAGATCACAATAGATGATTTCCTACATGGTGGATTCAATTCCTTAAACAAACCATTGAAATTCTATTTTGATAGACATCTTGTGATGGCTGAAACAGATCACAATAGATGATTTCTTGCATGGTGGATTCAGTTCCTTAAACAAACCATTGACCTTCTACTGTGATAGGCATCATGTGATGGTTGAAATAGATCATAATAGATGATTTCTTGCATGGTGGATTCAGTTCCTTAAACAAACCATTGACCTTCTATTGTGATAGGCATTGTGTGATGGCTGAAACAGATCACAATAGATGATTTCTTGCATGGTAGATTCAATTCCTTAAACAAACCATTGACTTTCTATTGTGATAGACATTGTGTGATGGCTGAAACAGATCACAATAGATGATACCTTACATTAAGGATACATTACCTATGTAAATTTTTGAGTTATGGTGAATATCATGAGACTTGATATTCTTGGTCAGACCATATCTCTTGATATCATGATGAAGTGATATCTTCTCTCTTAAAAGTAATGGATCTTTTGTGAATTTCATTTTGATTCATTTTATCTTCCCTAGCTAAGAGTGAGTGTTGATGTTTTGTGTAGCTATGGTAAGGGTCATAAGTGTTGACATGGGAGACCACTACACATTTTGTTTGATCATCCTCCCTAGCTAAGAGGGAGTGTTAATGTCTGTAGCTTCAGTTGTATGATCATTAGAATACATATAATATATGTTGATTAATAATAATATAATATATATGTTATATTATTATTATTCATATGAAATTTAATATTTAATATTAAATTATTCTTAATTAATAATTGATTGATGAAACATTATAAGATTGATTAAATTATAATTAATGGGAAGAGGCATGTCCTTTCTTATAAATAATAATGAATAGACATGTCCCGTGAAGGGACATGTCTCTCCTGTCCTCATTCCCAATATAAATGAAAGAGAGATTATTGCATTTAAAAAACACATACAACATAGAGTGCTATTACATTTGCTGATATCCTAAAACTTAACATTATTTAATTATAAATTATTATTTCATAGTTTTGATAGTTAATTTAGTTTTTTTTATATATAAATTCTATGTTATACTATTAGGTTGACTTTATCTTCAAATGATAGTTTTTAATTAATGGAAATATTGGTTAAATGCGTGTTGTTTTTGGTTGATTTTCATCATGTGTATATATACATGATTAATGGATTCTTTTATGTGTTTGTTTTCTTTTTTATCTTTGGGGGTTTAATTCGACCTTAGGAAATGTCAGAGAGACTTGGGATGTGTTTTCTGTTTTACATCCTTGTTGTGGTTGTGACTTTATTCTTTTACCCAACCCTAACCTAGTAAGCTCATGTTTTTTATGTATTCTCTAAGAGTTGATGAACCATAACTAATTGAATGTTTGAACATGTCAAGTTGATCACCAAAATGTAGAAAGATAATGCAAGACATTAAATCAATTAATGGATTATTTTGTCATTGATGTCAACTTGATATAATCTGATCGGTTATATGCAAAGTGTCAAATAATTTAGAGAATCAGAGAGATAAAGAATATGCTTTCAGTAATGCATAAAAGATCAGCATTCACTAAAGTGACTTCAAACACCAAAAAGAAGTACACCCCAACGGATAGAGAAACCTAAAAGTAAAGTCATTGTGATGCCCGAGCAAGAAACCAGACAAGCATTACCGACAAGAAGAATCACAAGCATCACCGACGAGTAGAACTTCACAGTGATGACCGACGGATAGACAAGCCCGATGGGGATGCCCAAGGAGAAATGAAGTGTTGACCAAAGCTATCAAAGAGTTAAACACCAAAAAGAACTGAAGTTCAGAAATGATGAAACACTTAGCTGGAAAGAGCTAAAGATAGAGTTAACTGGTTGTTAACATTGTTTTCATCGACAAGTTAAAGCCAGAGATAAGTGAAAGATTTAAATAAATTTTATTCCAATTTTCAAGGAGAAATATACAGGACAAAACTAAAGTAAAGCTTTAAATCAAGATTGGCTAAAATTGCAGATCACGCCAAGAACAAGAAAGTTAAGAACTTAGAAACGGTGATATCATGTCTATAAAGAGACAATCTAATTGATTATGAATTAGGGGAGTGAATAGAGAAAGATGATCCTGGAGAGAAATTGATGAAGAACAACTTCATACAGTCCTGATCAATCAAGCTGAGGAAAGAGCTAAATATTTATGCGGACACCGAGAAACAAAGAAGCACAACATCACCGAGCAGAAAGAAGTGGAGAAAGGGTATTGAAAAGATACATTGATCAGAAAGGTATTATGAGCTTACAATAGATCTGAAAATCTAGAAGTCTATAGTTGTATATGTGAACATATCATTTATTATTTCAGTTTATCCATTGATTCAGAAAGTCTCTTAACTGAGTAGGACTTAACAATCCTTTCTATATTGAGATACATCCCAAGGAGTATCAAAAATTTTGATCATGAAGATAGCATGCGATGCCAGATACCATTTGGAAAACTACAGAGGGTTTGGTCATAGAAGGTAGCATAGAGATACCTGATATCAAGTGAAAAACTATTCTATTTAAATCCTCTAACAAGGTCACACCTAATAGTGTGTTTGTAACCTTTAATAGGGTTGGCTCTTCACTGAGCTCACTTCAGAAGAGTGAAAATTTTGGGTTACCGGTCCCAAGTGGTTTTTTCCCTTAACAAGGTTTCCACGTTAAAAATCCATGTGTCAATGTGTTTATGAGTCATTACTTTAGTGTTTTTCATTACACATAACTAATCTAGATTGATCGGTATACACTAAGCAATTTATTGTTTTTCGGTAAATGAAAGACTACTAATCGATAAATAGTAAGAATAAGGTTTAACACTGAACTTTGAGCAATATTTATTTGTTAAGATTATTTGAAGGCATTCATCTTGTAGGAATGAAGATAACTAGAGAATTAATATTGTGGTACTAAGTTTTTGGGTTGATTTATTGGAATATGTTTGAGGCCAGTGATTCACCCCCCGTCTCAGTTATTCTAACAATTGATATCATGACAAAGAAGAATAAGAATCCACCTATCAGGTATTGGTAATGATGTTACTCAACACCTAGATACTGAATATGTGTTTCCTACATGGCCTTACACACTTGATAAATTGAGAGAAAATCACGAGCATAATTGCATGATGATAAAACTTTCTTCCTCACTCTCCGATGTTGAGTTTGAAGATGTCAAAACCTGCACCTCTGCAAAGAAAATGTGGGATAAATTAAAGCTGGTACATGGAGGAGATGCTAATATACTAAGAGCCAAGGCAAAAAGCCTAAGAGGGAGGTTTGATGACCTAAGGATGAAAGAAGGAGAAAATATCACTCAGTATAGCTGCAGAATCAAAGAGGTAGTCAATTTTATCCGAGGAGTTGGAGGTGTACTTGAAGAAGAGACAGTGGTAAGTAAAATCCTAAAAACCTTAGTGCCTGTATATGTTATTAGAGTATCTTCTATAGAAGAAATGAGAGCACTTGAAAACAATAATATTACTCTAGATAGTCTGATTGGTAGACTGATTTCATTGAGATGAATAACTTTGATAACAGTGTCTTACCATCTATAGAGTCTGCATTCAAATCTTCTTTGAAAATAAGTAAGTCAAGTCATAAACACACTATGAGGAATGATAGTGATAGTGATGACCAAGGACTTGATGAGATTGAAGTACTAATGATAAGAAGATTTCAGAGAGGCAAAGATAGATACAAAGGTAAATTACCACTTGTATGTTTTAATTGTAAAGAGGTTGGAAACTTTGCTGCAATATGTCCTAACATAAGAAAAGATGACAAAAGTAATGCCAGAACATATGAAAAGAATTTTGACCGAGGTGATAACAGAGATTACCGAAGAAACCAAAAATCTGACAGAAGAGATACCCGAGAATATAAGGACAAAGAAAAGAAAGCTTGTTACTTGGCTGAGAGAAGAGCTGGAGACACAGACACCAAATCTGATGAAGACATTGAGATGGTATTTTTAGCCATGAAGGATGGTTTAGACGAAGAAGAAGAAAGGTATGTAGAGACTACACTCATATCTAAGGTTAGTAAGAATGATGTCTAGATTATAGATAGTGGCTGCACTCACCACATGCCTGGTGATAAACAAAAGTTTGAAAATTTTGAGTACTATAATGGTGCATCAGTAAGAATGGGTAATGACACACCTTGTCCAGTTGAAGTTAAAGGAGCCATAATATTGAATAACTTGATCAAATGTGAAAATGCTTACTGGGTAAAAGAACTTAATTATAATCTGCTGAGTGTTTCATAGCTGAATAATACAGGTCACCGAGTAGCATTTGAAAATAAGAAGGCAAAGATCTTCAATGAATCAGGAAGGTTGATCGGAACTAGTGAACAGACAAAAGGTAACCTTTTCTATCTTGATGACATTAACACCACTTGTTTAATGGCTAGAAATGAAGACATATGATTGTGGCATAAAATACTATGCCAAGTGAATTTTGACAACATGATAAAGATAAGAAATAAAAGAAGAGTAAGAGGCTTACCGAGCATGTGAAAGCCCGAGCATATCATGTGCAAGAATTGTCAAAAAGGTAAGATGACAAAGTATAGTTTCAAGAGTAAAGCCCATACATCTAATGCAATTCTAGAATTAGTCCATACTAATTTATGTGGACCCATGAGGACAAAGAGTTACTATGGTGATAGGTATTTCATTCTCTTTGTAGATGATTATTCTAGAATGATGCCACTTATGTTCTTAAAAGATAAATTAGAAGCATTCAAGATGTTTAAATGGTATAAGGCTATGGTAGAAAAACAAAGTGACAAGGAACTAAAATGCTTAAGATCAGATAGAGGAGGGGAATTTGTTTATGATGAATTCACTAACTATTGCAATGAGCATGGAATTAATGTAGGATTTGATGGATAAACCCACAGTTTCCAAGAAACCTGCATACAAAATAACCTGTCACTGGAAGAAGCAAGAAGATGGAAGGAAAAGAACTCAAAAGTTGCTCAGAAAGTGAGAGCGAAATTATAATCTGAATTAATTAAAAAGAAACTACAAAGTTCAACCTATAAAGGTGAATGAAACCCTAAAATAGGAAAAGCTAGGTTGTACATTAATAATTAATATAAATATTAATTATAATGCACCTAAGAGATAGCTTAAGTAAACTAGAGTAATAAACAACTTAATTAATTAAATCAAAGTGATCTAATTAATAAGTGTAAATAGATGATTAATCTAACACCCCCCCTTAAGAGAAGCTCAGGAGGTAAGCTAACCTAGCACAACTATGAAAGCAAGAAAAGAGGGTCCCGACAACAAGGCCTGATCAGGTACTCAAAAACAACCAAATCTATGTAAAGCAGAGAAATAGAGAAAACCACATGGGAAAAACCCTACTCCAAGAAGAGATAGAAGAAAATGCAGAAAAGAATGGCTCAAGAGACTCTCTCAAAACTGTAAGTACAATCAAACCCCCCATGAGAGAGGGATGAGACACCAAAGCCCCCCAGAATGATGGAACCCCTGTATGAATGATCAAACCAATGAAACTTCAATGTGGAAGAAATAGAGGTACAGAGTAACAAGGAAACCCCTGAATGAGAGGTGAAACCTGAAGGCCGAGCTGGTGCTTGAAGGAGAATGAATGAGACTCCTGGAATGGAATCCCCAATGAAGGTGGGCCAATAGATGGGCTAAATCTGTTAGCTGGGAGGAGATGAATGTCCTTAGATATGCCCTTAATAACTGGAGGGGAAGGCTCGATGCAGGGAGTGACCATAACAGGGACTGCTAAAGAAGAATCATGCTGAACAAATGCAGGTGCAATAGGAGGAGGTGGTGGAGAAGCCACAACACTTATCTCAAGAGCAACATAGAATTTCAGGTGACCCGACTTCTTCTCACTAGGCACTCATGAAGTAGGAGAGATATTCTCTGACACTGGAGATGGTGGACCAAAATGGGAGAAGGATTATAGGTGGGTGGCATGATCAACTATCCTTGTAGCAAAAATGTGACCAGTCACACTATCTCGGATGTGTACAAAATCTATAGTGAACTCAACTGTCTTCTCTGTCTCACTGTGAGTAATCTGATAAATGGAGAGAAGGTTCGATGATAAGGATGGAACACATAGTACATCATGGAATGCACCACTATCAATGTCAATAGAGCCCTGACCACACACATGCATAACAGTGTCATTCCCCATCAAGATGTGTGGGGTAGTAGAGGCCGCAAAAGATGAGAAGGAACTCCGAGAAGATGCCATATGATGTGAAGCACCAGAATCTAGCAACCACCTAGAAGAGGGAGCTATAGCAAATGCACATAAGGCATGACCCTTTCTGTTGTCTGACCCATCTACTTGAGATTATGATGAAGAAGACTAGTGAGAAGAGGAAGAAGGAATATCAATGTTTCTCTTATGAAGAAGAGCTATGAAATCAGTAATCTGTTGGGCATATCCATCAACCTTCTTCTGAAAGCACTGAGACTCATCATGATTGAACTTATTGCAATAAGTACACTTGGGTTTGTCTCTCTTCTATTTCCCCTTAGGTGAAGGGGGTGGGCCAGAGGAATGCTAGGAAGGAGAATCCTTCTGAGATTCTATGGATGATGGTACCTATTTCTACTCTGGTTTCCATGGAGATGGGTGAGAAACCAAGGCATGGCTCATAGACTCTGAAGTATCATGCAACTGTTGAATCTTTGACTGCTCTCGAGTTAACCGATCATAGAAGGCAGAAAAGGAAGGCATATTGTGCCTAGGACCTAATGCATCCATAGTGGAATAAAAAGTGGAGGAGAAAATTTGGAACTCTCCACGAAGCTTTGAGAGTATTAGAAAGATACACTCATCATCTGATTTGTTCTTCCCACATCCATGTAAAAGTGATTAGAGAGCATTGAAATTTATCAAGAAGTCCTTAATGGTGGAAAAAATATCAGGAGAAAAGGATGTCAACTCTACATCAAGCTGAAGTGCCCTAAATGCATTCACTGTGCCAAACAGATTCACAAAATTTCCCCAATAGGTGCGAGGAGTGGTCAAACCATCCAGATGAAACAGGAGGCTGTCTGAAATGTGCAGTACAATCAAACCCATGGCTTCATCCATTTTGTTTTTGTGCTGAAGAACCTCAAAAGGACATTGCAGGACAGGTTGTTGTTCATCTAGACATGACCATAAGCCATGTGACATGAGTAGCCTAGTCATGTGTGCTTTCTAGGTGTGATAATTGTGTGGTGTCAGCCGGGCCATAGAGGGGTCTGACATTGAGAGAAGAAGTATACAGAAGTAGAAGGGTCATTTATGAATTAAAGTACAAAAAGAAAATGCACCCCCCCCACAATGTATAAATCCAACCCCCGTACAACAAAGAAACAATTATGGAAAGCAAAAAAATGAGAAGAAAACCTGGACGCCAGATGCAGAGAGGGAGGAAACAGAAGCCTCTACTTCAACACTAAAAATGAGAGATCAAACAACCAAATCAGAAAGTGAGACTAGTACCATCGTGCCCGGCTTGGAAACACCTTTTCAATGATATTTTGTTTTCTAAAAATGGACACCGTATGCACAAGTTACGGCCAAAAAACAACCTGCTCCTCCGAAAATAAACTCTCTGGAAAAACTAGTCACGAAAAAAAAATTGACAGTCGTCTCACCGTCACCAACCCATCACTGACGTCAGAATGACATCATCACCAAAAAAAATATCAGTTTCCTAAAAAATTGTCGATAATCGAAAATGTGACGTCACCTGCCGGAAAGGTGATGTCAGTGGATGAGCAAGCCCGGAGGCGCGCGGGTGGTGGCTTGGTGGTGCGCGGGCTGTGTTGTGGTGGCGTGGCTACTCCCAAGTGGCACTGTGGCAGTGGTCAGGCAGAGAGTGGGCCGTGGTGGCTGCCAAGCTGCGTAGCGGTGGCGCGCCAGTTGGGGCCGAGCGCGAGCCGGGCGCGGGTGGCGCGTTAGCTGTGCGTGGGTGGCGCATTGGTGATGCATTCTGTCTATGCTTGAAACCCTTGAAAAAATGCTTTTTTAAATTTTTTTTAAAAATTTTGCCTCGAAAAATGTGTCGTATGGCCTCGAGGAGCAAAAAAATTCACAGATGCTACTGTGGCTAAATATGGCCAACTTTATATGAAAAGTTGATCTCTCGGGCCTTCTGAGCACAATAGCGATGTCCATTTTGGCTCAAAGTGCTCCAGAAAATAGTGCCTCCTCCAAAATGAGGAAAAATCCTCAGAGAAGCTGTGACTTTCGTCTTCGAATCACGGCTTCAAAATCCTCAGACCAGGCAGCAGCAGGGAAGCTCTGATACCATGTAGGATTTTATGGATAAATCCACAGTTGCCAAGAAACCTGCATGCGAAATAACCTGCCACTGGAAGAAGCAAGAAGATGGAAGGAGAAGAACTCAGAAGTTGCTTAGAAAGTGAGAGAAAAATTATAATTTGAATAAATTAAAAAGAAACTACAAAGTTCAACCTATAAAGGTGAATAAAACCCTAAAATAGGAAAAGCTAGGTTGCACATTAATAATTAATGTAAATATTAATTATAATGCACCTAAGAGATAGCTTAAGTAAACTAGAGTAATAAACAACTTAATTAATTAAATCAAAGTGATCTAATTAATAAGTGTAAATAGATAATTACTCTAACAATTAAAAGACAAGTTTCTGCACCAAGAACACCACAGAAAAATAGAATTGTTGAAAGAAGAAACAAATCCATTGTTGATTGTACAAGAACAATGATGATTGATAAAATCATCACTCAAACTTTCTTGAGGGAAGTTGTCGGTAATACTATCTACACATTGAACAGAGTAAAATTGAAGAAGGAAACTAAGAAGACACCCAATGAGCTTTGATATGGTTAAACACCCAATGTAAGTTACTTTAGAATCTTTGGTAGTCAATGTTATATTTTGAAAGATGATAGAAATGGAAAGCTTGACTCCAAAAGTGAAGAAGGCATATTTCTAGGGTATTCCACCAAGAGCAAGGCTTATAAATATCTTAACAAGTCCACAAAGAAGATCATTGAAAGTGAAAATGTAAGAATAGATGAATTTGCAGAGAAGAATGATAAGGAAAGAAGAAAAGAACCATAAGACTACAACATGTTTATTTACACTAAAGAACCTGACACTCTACCTAAGAAATAGTGTATCGTTCCCGAGCAACAAAACATTACACCCGAGCATCAGGCTACAATTACCAAAAATCAGGAAAATACTCAAGATGATGTTCTGAGTGATGGAGATCATAATGAATGTCAAGATGATGATCAGAATGATGGACAAAGAGCTGAACCGAAACTTGCCAAGTATGTCAGAAGACATCATCCATAGAATTAGATCATAGGAGACAAGAAGGCTGGAATAAGAACAAGAAGTAAGTCACTAAACACTAGATGTTTACTTTGTGATTTTGAGCCTAAATCTGTTAATACTGCACTTGAAAATGAAGAATGGTTCAGTGCTATGAATGAAGAAATAGAATAGATTGAGAAGAACAAGACATGGACACTAGTACCAAGACTAGATGACAAGAATTTCATTGGTATGAAATGGATATTCAGAAACAAGCTAAATGAGAATGGAGAAGTCACAAGAAACAAAGCAAGATTAGTATGCAAGGGGTATGCACAAGAAGAAGGTATTGTCTATGGTGAAACCTTTGCACCCATTTCCAGACTAGAAGGAGTTAGAATCTTACTTGCTTATGTTGTATACAAAGGATTCAAGGTATACCAGATGGATCAAATCTGCATTCCTAAATGGAATACTGGAAGAAGAGGTGTACATTGAACAACCATAAGGGTTTGTTGATCCAGACAAGAGAAACATGGTATGTAGACTACATAAAGCCTTGTATGGATTGAAACAAGCACCTAGAGCTTGGTATGAAAGACTTCACTCCTATATCATAAGCATTGACTTTGTAAGAACAAGTGAAAACAACAATCTTTACTTAAAAGAAGATACTGATGGTAATATTCTAATTTTTGAAATATTTGTTGATGATATCATATTTGGGGGAAATGAAATGTTATGTAAATCCTTTTCTAATGAAATGAGAAAAGATTTTGAAATGTCTATGTTTGGGGAGATCAAATTCTTTCTTGGTCTACAAATTCTTCAACAAGATGCAGGCATATATATCACTCAGTCCAAATACATGAAGGAAGTGTTGAAGATATTCAAGATGGAAGATTCCAAGCCAGTTGGAACACCTATGGAAACTAGATGTAAGCTGACAAAGGAAGATAAGTCAAATGAGGTAAATCAGACCTTGTATAGATCAATGATTAGAAAACTAATGTATGTTGTTCATACCAGACCATATATAACACGTGTAGTTGGAATAGTTGCAAGATTCTATGCTAATCCCAAAGAATTACACATGACTGTTGTCAAGAGAATTCTAAGATTTCTAAAGAACATTGATGAATATGGCTTGTGGTATAACAAAAAGGGTAAATTTGAGCTTCAAGTCTATATAGATGTTGATTGGGCTGGAAACCTAGATGACTGAAAGAGCACAACTGGAGGAGCATTATTCATGGGTGAAAGACTTGTCACATGGATCAACAAGAAACAAGGATGCATCTCACAATCTACTGTAGAAGAAGAATATTTATCTACTGCTACAAACTGCTCAAATATTGCATGGATCAAATAATTAATGGAAGGTATGAATATGAAGATTCTTGGACCAGTGATTATTTATTGTGATAATACTAGTGCAATCAACATATCAAAGAATCTAGTCAGGCATGCTAAGACTAGGCATATTGCTATCAAGTATAATTACTTAAGAGAACAAGTGTAAGAAAAAGAAGTGATACAGGAATATGATCAATCCAAGGAACAATTAGCTAATATATTCACAAAGCCATTACTGAAAGATACATTTGAGTACCTGAGATAGAGACTAGGGGTCCGACCCTTATCTATCGGTCAATAAGCTGACTAGGAGGCTGCATTAGCCTACACACAATCAAAAGATCATTCATGTTGATGTAAGAAAGAAAAATGGACTACAAAGATACATCTGTACACAACAAGGTACAAATCTGCACCGATCACCAAAGATAATTTTGGCTAATATAGAGTTGTATTGTTGATGGATAGGGAAATTCAAGGAGTATATTATAAAAGGGTGAAAGGATATAACTTTGGCATAATCAAAAGTTTAATTTGGCATTATTGTCAAAGGGAGAGATTATATAATTATCCACTCATTATCCATGGAGAGAAGTTCCTAAGAATTCAAAGGGAGAGTTAATCATTATCAAAAGGGAGAGATTACATATGAAATACCCATCAAAGGGAGAGAAGTAACACGAGGGAGAGAATAAATACTAAAGGAGAAATTGTTGTCAAAGGAAAAATAGATGATCAAGGAGAGGAACAGTCAAGGAAGAAAACATATCAAAAGCATAATTAGAAGATGATACATCTATCTAGTAAAGGGATTAAAGATTGAAGAAGACACTTTGCAAGAAACAAGTCTAAGCTATATGAGCTTATCGAGAGCCAGACATTTGTATTGGTTATAGAAAAAAATAATTTGGGAGAGATTGATGAACTACAACTGTTATATTTCTTATTGTATTAGAAATAATAGTGTGATAATGTAGTGTGTTGCCATCAATGCCAAAGGGAGAGATTGATGAACCATAACTGATTGAATGTTTGAAGATGTTAAGTTGATCACCGAAATGCAGAAAGATAATGCAAGACATTAAATCAGTTAATGGATTGTATTGTCATTGATGTCAACTTGATATACTCTGATCAGTTATATACAAAGTTTCAAATACTTTAGAGAATCAGAGAGATAAATATTATGCTTTCAGTAATGCATAAAATATCAACATTCACTAAAGTGACTACAAACACCGATGGGAAGTGCACCCTGATGTACAAAGAAACCCAAAAGTAAAGTCACTATGATGCCCAAGCAGGAAACCCGACAAGCATTACCGATGAGAAGAATCAAAAACATCGCCGACAAGCAGAACTTCGTAGTGATGCCCGACGGACGGACAACCCTAACAGACAGACAACCCTGATGGAGATGCTCGAGCAGAACTGAAGTGTTGACCGAAGCTATCAAAGAATTAAACACTGAAAATAACTAAAGTTCAGAAATGACAAAACACTTAGCTAGCAAGAGCTAAAGATAGAGTTAACTGGTTGTTAACATTATTTTCATCGACAAGTTAAAGCTAGAGATTGTAACCACCTAGATTTGGTCTGCTCTGACTATAGACCCTATTTTCCCTAAGTGTGATCATACCCCCAATTATCTCCAGAAAAATCTTCAATCGGTTGGCATATTTCATTCGAATAAGATTTAATCTCCTAAGTGATTTAATCACTAAATTTTATTAATCACCTTAGTCAATCAAAACCAATCAATTCAATTCAAATCATTTCAAATCAAACTTGGTTGAGGTAATTAATTTAAAAGGAATTAAATAAATATCTATTATATTTAAATCACTTGCAAACCCTATCTTCTAGCTTAAATTAATCTAATTAATTGGCTATAGTCCTAATTAATTATCTAAAGTAATAAAAGGCTTAAATAATTAATTTTCCTATTTTTGAATGAATATATTAATTATAATTCATTTCACTAATATTCCCCTAAACCCTAGCCTAACCTATCTCAACAACCTTAACCCTGGGTTCAAACCCATCCCAACCTATTCCCCCATGCTAAGGCTAATCCTAATCTTAATCCTATCCTAACGCACTTCCTAATGTTGTCACATTCCTAATTTTGTGATTAGGAACTCAACCCACTTGAGAAAGTCAACTTTCTCAAGCTTGACTCCCTCTAAGTCCACCTTCTCAAGCTTGGACTTACACCCCTCACCATGCTTCTTAAATTCTCGCATTAATGCATTATTAATGGAGATTCCTCAAGACCATGTCTCATCAATGCCTTTGGAATTAATGTCTCTTACACCTCATTAATGGTTTTTATACCTCCATTAATGACCATTGTCCCCCCTCTCTCTCTCCTCATTTCTTCTATAAATAGAAAGAGTTTTTGAGCTCAAATGGCCCTTAATTTTCAAAGTTGAAAGCATTGTTATGCTATTAGGATTAACATAGATTTATATTGCATTTTAGCTTCCATGTTTATGCATTGTTATAATCTTGATTTTTAGACCTAGAATGCATGTTTATTGGATATCTTTCTTAGTTTTAATTGAATCTTTCATGCTAGGTTGTATATGTCACTGAAAAAGGCATAATCTGAGGGCTATTATGTTATTTTTCACACTCCTAGTTAGAAAGCAATAGATCAATTTTAGTGGATTTACATGCTTTACTAACCCTATTTTCACTAACGCAATGATCTATTGAAGTGTTGTGTCACAGGTAACAGGTGTACAATTTAACACACATTTCTGGCGCCCACCGTAGGGCTCAATTTTAGATTTGGCTTCATTTCAAGTCCATTTTTTGCTAATTTGTCTTCCCAGATTTTAGGTACAGGCTCATTTCTGGTCCTAAAAGATTACATCTGGGATACACCCTTGCATCACAGAAATCTAGGCTCGCATCCAAGATTTCCTGGGTCATTTCCAGTACAGGCTTGCATCTGGTCAGTACTCTATCGTATCTAGTAGCAGAGGCTCACATATGGTATTCTGTATCATATATTTTATTTCTAGGATCACATCTGGTTAAAAGTTTTGCGTGCCCTATAGCCTAACCTTTAACATTTGGACCAGTTTGGTTTTTGATCTTTTGAAATAGCCTAATTTGTGTTTTGCAGATTGCTATTAGAGCTGAAAGAGAGGGAAAAAGGATACTGACTTGTGGTTTTTTAGGTTTCCATCCCCTTATCTTGACCTCCATTTCATTTTTTTTTTCAAACCTACGAACACTTTTCTTCTCATTTGTTAAATCAATTAGATAAGTATGCTCTTTTCCGTTAAAGGAAAATCAGAAAATCAAACATCAATTTAAAACTTGGAAAGAAAGTGGAGTAACTGAACCAGACAAAGAAAACTCATCATTTAATTTATTTTGGCAAAGTAATTGAACAAGGCAAATCACTAAAATTTGTGGGATTAATTGAACAAGCTTCACCATATAATTTCCTTTGGAAAAGTAATTGAACAACACAAGTCACCTAACTTTTGTGGGATAAATGAACTTCATCATCTAAATTGGGATTTGTAATTGAACAAGGAAAGCACTAAGAACTGTGGTCAACTGAACAATCAAAATTTTCTTTCAAGTACTTGTGTTTTCATTAAAACTAGGAAAATCTAAATTAGGCTCAACGTAGCTTGAGGGAATGAACATTGCTTAAAGTGTTTTGGGAGAAAATGACATAGTCTAGGAGAGTATGCTCTTCTTCTTTTAAAGAATCAGAAATCTATAAATCCTATGCTTGCCAATCCTTTGTATGCTTATTAAACAGTAGAGGGCCTTCTAGTTGAGGAAAAACTCTCCTGGGAATGACCCAAGTGAAGATAGGTTTTACGCCAACCCTTCCAACTCACTATAAATAATTTCTTCCTCGTAGGCCAAAGCCTCAGAAGACGGAGTCAGTTTTGTTCTCAAAATTTCAACATCATTCCTTGAACATGCTTGCGTATGTGTAGAGCGGAGCCGCTTGAATCTTGCTTGCGAGACTACACGTAATTGAGTACTCATAGGGCTATACGCCTCAGTTTTTCCTTGTGCAATTTTATGGGAGATGGTTTCGAATAGATTTCTTGATCATAAACAATGAACTTCATAGACAAAACTACCTGATTCATCTCTAAAAGGGTGATAATCCTTGCACAAGGAAAAAATTAATTGCCCCAAGACACTCGTCATATTGTGCCCTCACTTGTGTTTTCTGTTAGTAATAACTGAGAGGGGGGGGGTGAATCAGTGGCCTCAAAAATTTATCCTTCAAACTTAACCACCAATCAATAAATCTCATATTATTATGTCCCTACAAGATACATGCCATGAAATACTAATAATGATTAACTGTCTGTCAGTTTCCTCTGCCAATCCTTATTCTTTCTTGATTACTGATAATCAGTATAAGTATTTACCGAAACTCAGTAAATAAGCAGAGTATACTGATCAATCCAGAGTTAGTTATGTAAGATGCAAGACGGTAAATAAATGAATCATACACACATAACACATGAATTTTAATGTGGAAACCGTGTTAAGGGAAAAACTACTAGAACCAGTACCCCAAATTTTCACTCTTCTGAAGTGAGCCCTATTAGGATCCAACCCTGTTAAAGGTTAAAAACACACTGTTAAGTGCAACCTTGTAAGAGGATTTTATACATAGAGGTTGTCACTTAGTATCGGGCATCTATTGCTACAATCCTTGAATCAAATTCCTTCTTAGACTATCAATAGGTATCGGGAAAGTCCAATGCTACTTTCATGAATCAACCTTTTTGGCACTCCTTGAGATGTACCTCAATATATAGAAGACTGTTAAGTCCTGCTCGGTTAAGAGACTTGATGCTTCAATGGTTAAAATGAAACACTATGACCTGGTCATATTGCAACTTGAATTGAAATTTTTTAGATCTATTAAAGTACATTACCTCTCTGACCAATGTATCAATTCAATCCTTGTGCTCCACACTTTCTACTATGTGATACTGTGCTCACTGTTCATCGGTGTCTGCAGAATTCCTTAGCTCTTCCTTTAGCTTGTTTGATCAGCACTGCATGAAGTTTTTCTTCATCAGTTTCTCTTCAACATCTTCTTTCTATTCACTCCCCTTAATCCCATTCGTAAATGAATTAAGCTTGTCTCTTATATAGACATAATATTCATTGTTTCTTGGTTCTTGATTCTCGGTGTGATAAACAATCCAACCAAATAGATTTAAAGAATAACTCCTAATTTGTCTCATAGATATCTTCTTTCCAAATGTACAAATAATATTTAAATCAATCACTTATCTTTGGTCAAATAAAACAAAGTAGACAACCAGTTAAGTCTATATTTAGCTCTGCCAGCTAGATATTTTATCATTTTATGAACTCTATATCTATCAGTCACCACTACAGTTAGTTGTTGGTGACAACTGACTGATCCTTCGGTGAGACTCTAGTTAGCTTCGTGATCTCCGTCTGTCGGGCATCATTAGAATTTTACTCATCGGGCAACCTTCTAACTTTTCTCGTCGGGCATTCTATGGTTTTGCTTTGTCGAGCAACACTATGCTTTTGATCATCGGGTATTACTGTGACTATTCTTCTTTGCTATGTCTGACGATGTGCACTCCGTCAGTGTTGTTTGTCACTTAGTGAATACTTGAATTTTATGAATTGCTCAAAGCATAAATTTGGTTCCTTTGGTTCTCTGAAGTCTTTTGGAATTATTTACATGACCGTATAGATGATATCAAGTTGACATCAATGACAATATAGTCCATTAACTGATTTAATGAATTTCATTATCTTTCAACTTAACATTTTCAAACATTCAATCAGTTACATGTCATCAATTTGGAGTCAGCTAATACAACATCATGACTAGAGCCATTGTGTGCTTGGTGATGGCTATATTTTGATTAGCATTTGAGTGTGTACCTAAGTCAATGAGCAAGGATTTTCATCCTCTACCTAGAAAATAGGGCATAAGGATGTGTTTGTTCCCCTAACAATACAAATCTACTTGATATGTCTAAAAATCATTAACAAGATAACACCTTCAAAATAAGCAACAAAATTCAATCCTTGATCTACATGTGTTTTTCACTCACCAGCAAGTCTCCGAACACGATCATGGATTAAACAAAATTCATGCACTTTCAAGACAAAATTTACAAAAATGACAAAACCTGACAGAAACATCAGAAACTCGTATCCCAGATTTTTTGGATTATATTTGGTATCTTGGCTCGTATCTGGTATCATGCATCATATCTGGTCAGCACTTCATTGCATCTAGGGTTAAAGGTCACATCTTGGGTCATCAGAACCTCTCATACTTATTTCTTGGCTCGCATCTAGGAGCTCACATCTAGGATAGTGGGCACTTGCAGATTAGTTTCTCAGAAAACCTCAGTAGATTTGGATACCCTTTTGGCTCTTTAGTCTGTCCCTGTTGCTTTTTTCTGGTCCCCTTGTTGCTGTGTCGAAACACTTTTTTAGATGTCTACCTTGCATGTCCTATCAGTTTCTCGCAATCAATCTCAATATGTGTGGTCTATCCGCTTTTTACAACAACTTGATTTCCAGCTCACTATCAGGGAATTCTAACCCTTTGACACTGGAATCATTTACTTCCACCAAAAAATGAATGATACTTCCACCTAGACACACTCACTTGAACAATTTGAGACTCTACTTGACACTATCAGGAAACTTGACGAAGTTGAGATACAGATACATGGTTAACACAAGACACAACAAGTACACTTGTAAAGAATTGAAAGCACCTCCAAGATCATCACACTTTCAGCGAGGAGAAACATCTTATGGTTTCCTATTTGATTTAGACTCTCTAGAAATGGAAAGAGCCACTCACGAATGGAGTAAGGCTTTTGAGGACTACAAAAATGATAAATACCAAAAGCCTGAAGATAGCGATGAGGAAGAAGAACCACACTTTGACCGTCCTTTTTTTGATTCAGGTAGTGAGGAAGATATCACTAAAGAAGAATACAATAAACTCAAATAGAGCAAGAAATTCCAAAAGACAAAGGAAAAGATGATTGACGAAGATAAAGAGAAATACTTTCTCCATCTAACACCCACTAGCGTAAAATTACCTAAGAATTATGATGTTGAACAACTAAAAGAAAAGGAGGTGTCAACTCCTATATCTATCCTCACCAAACAATTAACCTTAATGCAAATGGAGCTTGTGACTCTCAAATAGGAGAAGGCTAAACCCAAGATGAAATACTCTTTGGATTCCATTTGTCCATTTCCATTTGACAAGAGTATTACTATGATTCTATTTCCTCCTAACATGGAAAGGCCAAAATATGAAAAATATATGGGAGAGACTGACCCACATAACCACGTGAGAGAATTTCGTGCTCTGAGCATAGAATACATGCATGAACCTACATACCTCATGCAACTCTTTCTAGGAAGCCTAGGAGGCAACGCCATGGAGTGGTTTTCAAAGCTTACACCTAAGGTAAAAACTTTCGAGGAGTTAATTCAATGATTTATCCAACATTACTCCTATAATATACAACATAATGTGACTATGATGGATCTGTGCAACACTAAACAAAAGACTGGTGAATCCTTTACACACTTTCTACAAAGGGTGAGGAAAATCTTTGCACGGTATTCAAGAGCTATTCCTGAATCTGAGAAAATGGAAATCTTTGTTAATAACTTGGTACTTGAGTTGAACTACACATTGCAAATGCAATACTCCCCTAGCTTTGATAGGATGATCAAGAATGCCATCCGTATCGAAGAAGTCATTGTTAAAAAGGGAGAAATTACTCTCCAAAGTGAAAACAAATCTACCAATTCCAACAACAAACCAAAATGGTGGAAACAAAACAAATTTTTTTTCAATGATGGAGTAGTAGATGCCTCCAATGTTAGTACTAAACCTGAGGTATTCAACATAACAAATAGCATGAAAGAAAGCAAAGATGCCAAGGTAACAACCTCTGTACCTAAAGAAAACAACAAGAATAACAGGGGTTGGCCATGGACTTCAAAGCCTCAAATAAAATTCACTCCTTTAGGATAACCTCTTGAAACTATTTTGTAGACACTATTAGACAACAAAGTCCTCACAATCCTAGATTCCAAACCATGGGAGTCGGAGGTCAAACCAAGATGGTGGGATGAGAATTCTTACTGTGTATTTCACAAGAAAAAAGGACACAAGACTAACAACTGTCTTAAACTCAAACATGTTATCCAAGACCTTATCGAAGGAGGAAAGATTAAAGTGGAAGGACACACCACTAACGAAGATCATACAACATTTAACAAGTCGTTCCCTAAATACGAGAAAGGGGAAGCATCTAAATGAAAAGGAAATGAAGTAAACTATGCCTACTCTAAAAATGATAACGTGATTAACATGCTAGACATTAAAACTAAATCAATTAATGTGGTTACTATCAAAGGTGTTCAAAGCACATCTTCACAATAAAATGCGGCAACCCGTAGTCAAGCACAAGTCATGATTAAAGGACCCAATTCCTCCTAAAAAACAATAACAACTTCCAAAGTTCCCATTGTCACTATCCCTAAATTGACAATGGCAAAACAAACAGTTACTCCTCCTGCAACAAAGTACAACCTGGTGGATCAATTTCAATGAACCTCTACTAAAATTTCCATTTTTGAGTTGTTTAAAATCTCTATAGTCCATAGGGAAATTCTTGAACAAGCCCTACATGCCACAAATGTGCCAAATGACCTTGATATAGACAAATTCCAAGTGATGGTTAATCACATCTCAATGCCACATTACCTCTCTTTTTCAGAGGAGGATGATAAATCTTTGACACATCCACATAATCAACCCCTTCATATTGAAGTCCTCATTCATAAATCCCATGTTAGATGTGTATTGATAGATGGAGGTGCATGATTGAATATTTGTACCCTTAATCTAATCAGGAAACTGGGCCTCTCAGAACAAACCATTGATTCTAGAAGAAAAATCACTATCAAAGCTTATGATGAGGAAGAGAGATCCTCTAAAGGTCTTATTTTTCTACCCACCAAAGTCGGGCCGATTGAAAGGAATGTCATATGTCAAGTTTTGGATCTACCCTTGGCTTATAACATATTGTTGGGGAGACCCTGGATTCACAAAATGCAAGCTATGCCATCTACCTTCCACCAATGTATCAAGTTCCCACATAATGGGGTGGAAGTGACAACAACCTGCATATGCCAATGATAATTGCAACAATATTAAGACAGGTAGTATGGTCCCGCATAAAAAAGAGGCTACAGATGAGATTTCTCCTAAGAATACCAAAGACATGGTTATGAAAAGCTTTGGAAAGACCTTAAAACTTGAAGAAACAGGTATGGGAGAATACAAGCTGGACATTACCCCATCATTGACAGAAATTCCAGCATCACCAAGATCCTATGGAAAAACTTCCTCGTCATTCACACCTACTGCATCTTGAACACCAGAAATCCACAAACCAACTGGCATGGTTAAGACATCCACATCTTCTTTAGGTAACATAGAAGAACATGCAGTCTTGGCTTGGCTTGACAAGGGAGAACCAAAGGAAGCTGAGGTAAAACATGTGAAAATATCCCTAGATAAGTATGGGAAAGGATATGATCTCCTCAAACAAATGAGATATAAAGGAAAATGAAAATTAGATGATAAAGGAAAAGGAATCATTGAACATGTACACATGGAATTCAAGGATACTAGAGATAAAATAGGACTCAGTTTCAATAATAAATCCGAAGGCCTTGCTTCAAGAGATAGTCCAGTTTCTGACAAAGGGAGTGATGAAATAGAAGAAATAGAACTGGAACTATGGTCCTATGAAATATTATTACATATTGGCATGGATAATCCTGAATATCAAGGAGAGCACTATGTACCAAGCTTTGAAGTACCACAAGACCTTTGCGTACCTTTGTTAACACAAAATCCTATTCAAGAGGTAGAAGAAACAATAAAAGACGCTCTAGGAGTGCCATTAGTTGCCACAGCTACTGAAGCCACACCTTGACAATAGTATTTAATCCTAACTAGGGGAAACTAGTCCCAATTTCACATGTCCTCGATTTACCACATTTTGATCTACTGGTGGCTAATAGGGTACACCAGAAAACTATTGCTGAATTCTTGAACAGGTCTGATGACAAAGTAACTGACTCTCATGATTATGAGTGGGATGAGCTATCTTTTTCCATAGAGGACATTGAAATAGATGTGATTCACATGTTCTCAGCTACATCGGCACACCGAGAAGATCCTAACACTACTCCTAATGGTGTTGATATTCCTGAAGCAAAGAAGGAATTCCTTCCCCAAATCATTGATGAAGAAACTGGTGTTCTCCTAGGTCTAGAAGAAATTTAGAGGCGACAAGCTAGGAGCCTCCTCCTACAAAGAGATGAAGAAGAAGAATACTCAACTAATGAGTCACTATATTTTGGTCCACATATAACTAACATCAACCCTTTTAATGACGATCTAACTCTTATTGATTTAAACATCGAAGAGATTAACTTAACATAACATGTCATGTCAGTTAATAGTCTTGATGCCAACGTGATGCTATCCTTCATAGAGTCCAAATCCTTGTCTTTGATAAACCTATACCTAATTGATTAGACTAATATGGATCCTACTCCTATCCTTGAATTTCCCAATGACTACACCTTGGCTTGCTACCTAAATGCTTGTGAACCTTACCCTTATTCCACCAATGCAAGGAGTGTGAACATGTCATAGGAGGATATCAAGTTTCTCAATCAAAAATTGAAAAATAAAAAGAAAAAGAGAACTGACGGTGAAAACCACATTGTGGCAGAGTCAGATTCTAAAATAGTAAAAAAAAAATACGTATCTAATGGTGAAAACCTCTCAGAGGTGCTAAAGGATGATATTCTTGATATCCTCCCTGAGTACTTTCAAGAAAGGTCCTCAATTCTGATAGAACCAACACAACCAGTTAACTTGGGCACAACTGAAGATCCTCAAATTGTTCACCTAGAAAAATCTTTGTCAGAAGAGGAGAAGACACAGTTCACCGAGTTCCTGAAAGAGAAAAAGATCAAATTTGTATGGTCTTACACAGATATGCCTAGGCTAGATCCTGAATTGATAATGCACCATTTATCTATAGCTCCTGGGATTAAACCTGTGAAACAAAAACTCAGAAAGATGCATCCTCATGTTGCATTACTAGTAAAAGTAGAGCTAGAGAAATTGTTAAAAGATGGATTGATCAAAGTCATTTCTTATGCAGGATGGATATCTAATGTGGTCCTAGTATCTAAATCAAACAAATCTATAAGGATCTGTATAGACTTTAGAGAATTAAACAAGGTATGTCATAAGGATGATTTTCCACTGCCTAATATTGATATGATCATAGACCTCACAACAGGCTACCAAATATATTCAGTAATGGATGGGTTCTCATGCTATAATCAGATTAAAATTGCTCCTGAAGATCAAGAGAAGACCACATTTACTTGCACATGGGGAACCTTTTGCTAGAATGTCATGCCATTTGGGTTAAAGAATGTCAGTGCTACATATCAAAGAGCCATGACTATTATATTCCATGATATGATGCATAAAAACATGGATGATTACATGGATGACACCTTAGCTAAATTAAAAGAATGAAATACGCATATTAATGACTTAAGAAAGATATTGGATCATATGGAGCAATTTCAAGTTAGGCTTAATCCAAAGAAATGTGCCTTTGGGGTCCAATTAGGAAAGCTCCTAGGATTTATTGTCTCAGGAAAAGGAATTGAGGTAGACCCTGGAAAAGTCAAGGCTATACTAGAAATGGCTCCTCCATGCAAGATTAGAAAAATGAGAATGTTACAAGGGAGACTCCAATCAATCAGGAGGTTCATGTCACAACTTGTAGATAGAGCACAACCCTTTACCAAATTTCTACATAAAGGTGTCACCTTCAAATGGGATGAACATTGTGAAGCCAACTTTAGAGAATTAAAAGAGTACCTAGCTACTCCTCCTATTCTTATGGCACCCATCCATGGAAAGCCAACACTCCTGTATATTTTAGCTACAACCACATCACTAGGAGTATTACTCGCACAAGAGGATGAAACTAAGAAAGAAAGAGCGATCTACTACATCAATAGAACACTAGTCTCCTATGAAATCAATTACAACATTATTGAGAAAGCATGCTTAGCTGTTGACTTTGCATCAAAAAAAATGAGGCATTACAGCTATCGCATACAATAAGGCTCATTGCAAAGATAGATCCTTTGAAGTACCTCCTAAGCAAAAAAACATTAATAGGACGTCTAGAAAAGTGGGTCCTCATTCTGAGAAAATTTGGCATTGAGTATGTGGATAGGAGGGCTATTAAAGGATAAGTCCTTGCAGATCAATTGGCTTATTCACCACTTCAAGATGATGAGCCTTTAAGAATTGAGTTCCCTGATGAAATAATTATGCATCTCACTGAGCACCCATGGAAGATGTACTTTGATGGTCATTTCACGCAACAAGGCTCTGGAGCAGGGGTTCTATTCATAACTCCTCAAGGCTAAAAAATACCGAAGTCCTACAAATTGATGTCTCCATGCACCAATAACATTTCTGAATATGAAGCATTGATAAACGGTCTTAAGCTTTCCATGGAATGGAAAATTGTAGAGTTACATGTGTATGGTGACTCCCAACTCATTATAAATCAAGTCAATGGAGATTATCAGATGAAATATGAGAAGTTGATGCCCTACAAGTGACTGGTAGATGACCTAAAGAATAAATTTGTATTCATCACATTCTAGCAGATACCTAGAACAAAGAACAAAGCTGCAGATGCTATGGCTACATTAGCATCCATGTTACAACTGGAGGAACATCAATTCTGCTATGACTTCTTGGTGGAAGAATGATCCTATCCAGCCTTTGATACCCCTGAATATCAAGTAATTTGTGCTTTGAACACCCCAGACCAATCTCGATATGCTAAAATCATTGCTTATCTAACTGACCAAACTATTCCCAATGAGCTATCCAAAAATGAAAAGCGAGCCTTGATTAGGAAAATATCATGTTATGTCCTCATAACTAATAACTTATATAGATGAGGTCTCAACGGTACACTTCTTAGATGTTTAGAACACGAAGAGTTAGATCATGCATTAAAAGAAGTCCACGAAGGTGTATGTGGATCACATTCAAACAACTTTTCACAAGAAAAGAAACTACTCAGAGTAGGTTATTACTGGCCTACAATGGAAAAATATGCTATTCAATTTTCCAAAACATGTCATAAATTCCAAACACATGGAAATCTCATCCATGCTCCTGGCAGAGAACTCATACCTTTTATAACACATTGGCCATTTTAGCAATTGGCCTTTGACTTGGTTGGACAAATATATCCTAATTCTTCAGATGGACATAAGTTCATCATTACATCCACTATGTATTTCACGAAGTGGGTCGAAGGTGTACTACTAATCAAAGCCACTGGCAAAGAGGTGGCTATGTTCATCTTGAACTACATCATCTGTAGATATGGGATACCCTCATCAATTGTAATAGACAATGGGGGCCATTTTAAAAACCAAGACATTGATGACCTTTGTGAACAATTCCACATCACTCAACATTACTCCTTAATCTATTATCCTCAAGGTAATGGATAGGCTGAGCCATCTAATAAGAATATTCTCAAGATCTTACATAGAACTGTAAGTCTGGTAGAGACTGGCATTTACAACTAAATCTAGCACTTTGGGCCTACAAAACAAGCATTAGAACACCAATAGGAGCCACACCATTTTCCCTAGTCTATGGCGCTAAAGCAGTACCACCTATTGAGGTTGAAATCCCATCTTTGAGGATATATTTACAAGGTCTTATTATTGATGAGAAATACCGCATCGATAGGGTGAATGCACTAGAATTACTTGATGAGTGCAGGCAATAGGTGTTCGATCACCTAAAAGTGTACCAAGCATGAATGTCCAAGGGGTACAATAAAAAGGTCAAATCATGACAATTTCAAGTGGGGGATCTTGTCCTAAAGGAGAATCCTAAGAACTAGCCTAACAGAGAACAAAAGGGAAAGTTTGAACCTAACTGGCTGGGACCTTATGTTATCACTGCTACTTTTGGGACTGGAGCCTATCAACTAGCTACACCTGAGGGAGACGTTCTTCTAGATCCTATCAATACTCTACATTTGAAGCAGTTCTACGCTTGATGTTTGGCTAGCAGAGCCTGTACAGTGAAAATTTAGAAAATACCAAAAACATCAGAAAATTGATTGTAAAGAAATCCAAAAATAGTGGAAAAAGGCCTGAAGAAAGGCATCATTGGTGAAAACCTGGCAAACAGGTGCCTTGATACTACAAAAACATTCAAAAAAGAAAAAATAACAAAAAAAAAAAATGAAAAAGAGAAAAGTGCCTTGATGACAACCTGGTAAAACAGGCTTCCTAGTATCAAAAAGAATGAGAAATTTTTCCAAGTGGTGAAAACCTGGGAATCAGGTGTCACTTGTTTGATGCACTCTATCTATCAATACATTGCTGATACTACGCCTTCACAATTACACTTGTGCTAAGAGTTGACTTTGTTTCCTTACAAAAATCTTATCCTTGCTTGGGATTTGTCTGCATTTCTATCTTAGGAGTAAGTCATTCTGCACTAAGGGCATCTTTGCTAGCATGTTAGGTTGCGTCTGCTAGGTTTTCATAGGATGGTTTGTCTTGTGACACAATGCTTCTCAATGCTTTCACCAAACTATCACTTTCATGAAACAAGGATGAAAAAAACATTGCACTAACCTAAATGGTGTTCCTAAGACCTACATTGGATTTCAAATAGGAACAAGGTCATATATAGACATGGAACACATATTTCTTGAATTCCAACTTTTGATTGATGAATCTCTACTGCACTTGAAAAATGAATCAATAGTATTTCTCAATACTACCTAAACACAGTTTGATCTTAGTTTGATTATGAATCTTTTATGTACCCATATTGTTTTAACTGGGAGCATCTAAGTAGTTATGAGTTTTCTTTGATTGATTCATAATTAATAGTTGTTATGTCTTCTGAGTTACTCCATGATGTCTGCGCAAAGACAAAGAGTCACAAAGATGGGGGCATAACATTTTCTTGGTTTTCTACATATGGTGATTGTTCCAAATGATCCTATAAATTTCACCTAACTTGGATGTTTATGGTAAGAGCTACCACCATGAGTGGATAGCCGCATATATATCGATCTTTGTTATGTGTCAACTATGGTGAGGTTGAAACAATTTCCTTGTCTATTTTTTTACTCAGATTCTCACTAAGGTATATGAAGCATAATGTACCCAAGGATATGAATTTTCAAGGTCATTGTGGGTCCAATATCTTACCTTACATAGATTTTGATATGGTAAAAGGAAGGTGACTATTTTGTTATCCTGGCTTCTATGCCTTGATGCCTAACTCTGTTTCTAACATTTCATCCAATAAACATAGTATTCATACTTTCATAATATTAGCGGGTATTAGTGATTGTTGTACTATGGTGGTATCCATTCTGACAAGTGCCCAATGATGATAAAAATGTTACAATATCTACAAATTAGTGACAAGTCTTAAGAGTCTGCATATAGCTGCATTTGGAGATTGCATGCCTCATTTTTGAAAGAAACAAAAGCATAAGGAATCTAAGCTCAAAATAATTTCCATTTTCTTCTAAATCCAAGTTAATTAAAAAAATTCAATATTACTGATATTTATATCATTGCACATCCTTAGCATACATTTTTCATTCATCAAATGAGGTAGAAGAAAAATACCAAAGCAAAGCATTTATTTCTACATCCTAAGTGCATCCATACATTTTACTTTCATAAGAAAAACTCAAAAACATACATATTCACATTCACATAGTATCATTTTAAACACATTTATATCAGTGATAAATCCAAATACATAAATGATGTCATCATCTAAAAATCTAACTCATCATAAGACCAAGATACAATCCCATGTGCAAAAATGTCTATCAAAGCAAAGAGAACTCATGAAACATGTCAGAATCAGAAACAACTGCATCAGATATATATAAAAAAATGGTACAGATTGACAAAATGGCACAAGTCCACACAAAGAGTATCAAAGTATAAGGATCAATTAGATGTACATGTATAAAGTGTCATCGTACAAAAATAATGATCTTAGTAGGATCCAGATATCCAAAATGATCTCAACCAAATATGACAAAGTATAAAATCAACTCTGACTTCCCCCCTCTCCCTGATCTAGAGGAGGAGGCGGAGGAGGTGGAGGAGGCATGGCCCCCTCAGATTGATGGGTAATCCATGAATAAGACTTTTTGATCAATCAGGAACCAAATTGAAGCTCCCTAAGATATTTTACGCAGTACAGTAAAATTTTTGTGCCAGCTCCTAAAAATGCAGAATTGTTCCAGCTATTCTGAAAATCTACCAAATTGCACATTTCATCCAAACTCTTGGTCCGATATCATTTTGTAATTCTCACCACTCACATTCTCACGTAATTAACTTGGTTCTTGTGTGTTTACTCTTCACACACCCCCCATTTCTGTGCTTCTTCTAATCCATTCTGTCTTGACCTAACCAACCCTGCAAGTGATACATCATTCCATAGAGGGATTTTATTTATTTCCTTCAATTTTGTTCCTGAGGGGGCATGATCACACTATCATCAATCAAATTCTTGCTCGAAACAACATTAAAAATGACTTCGTTATCAAACAACTAGAGGCATGATAGTTTCCTTGACTAAGTTGAAATTGTTGGATAGAAAGCTTTGGGTCTCATAAGATGGATATCTTGTGTTTCCTCATTTTAAAAGATTCTTACTAAGCTCCTGGAAGCTTCATAATGGCTTTTGGATGAAAACCAAGTTTGGAATCAGTATTATCAATCTTTGGACAACAACCAAGTTCAGAATTGGTATCTTTAAGATCTTTGCATATTGATCTTTGTTCAATAAAGTTCAAAGTCAATTCTATCAGTTTAGTTCAATCAAGTGTAAAACTGATCTCATCAGGCATTTTGTTTGATCATGAGCGAAATTCTCAAACTTTTGGAAGTCAACATCAAAAAAATTTCTTGAATCAAATGCGCTGCTCAGACATCTATTCAAAGAGGGGAAAATATAACCACCTGGACTTGGTCTGCTCTTACTATAGACCCTATTTTCCCTAAGTGTGATCATACCCCCAATTATGTCCAAACAACTCTTCAATCGACTGGCATAATTCATTTGAATAAGATTTAATCTCCTAAGTGATTTAATCACTAAATTTTATTAATCACCTTAGCCAATCAAAACCAATCAATTCAATTCAAATCAAACCTGGCTAAGGTAATTAATTTAAAAGGAATTAAATAAATATCTATTATATTTAAATCACTTGCAAATCCTATCTTCTAGCTTAAATTAATCTAATTAATTGGCTATAGTCCTAATTAATTATCTAAAGCAATAAAAGGCTTAAATAATTAACTTTTCCTATTTTTTAATGAATATATTAATTATAATTCATTTCATTAATATTCCCCTAAACCCTAGCCTAACCTATCTCAACCACCTTAACCATGGGTTCAAACCCATTCCAACCTATTCCCCCCATGCTAAGGCTAATCATAATCTTAATCCTATCCTAACCCACTTCTTAATGTTGTCACATTCCTAATTTTGTGATTAGTAACTTAACCCACTTGAGAAAGTAAACTTTCTCAAGCTTGACTCCCTCTAAGTCCACCTTCTCAAGCTTTGACTTACACCCCTCACCATGCTTCTTAAATGATCTCATTAATGCATTATTAATGGATATTCCTCAAGCCTATGCCTCATCAATGCCTTTGGCATTAATGTATCTTACACCTCATTAATGGTTTTTACACCTCCATTAATGACTATTGTCCCCCCTCTCTCTCCTCATTTTTTCTATAAATAGAAAGAATTTTTGAGCTCAAATGGCCCTTAATTTTCAAAGTTGAAAGTATTGTTATGCTGTTAGGATTAACATAGATTCATATTGCATTTTAGCTTCCATGTTTATGCATTGTTATAATCTTGATTTTTAGAGTTAGAATGCATGTTTATTGGATATATTTCTTAGTTTTAATTGAATATTTTATGCTAGGTTGTATATGTCACTGAAAAAGGCATAATCTGAGGGCTATTATGTTATTTTTCACACTCCTCCTAGTTAGAAAGTGATAGATCGATTTTAGTGGATTTACATGCTTTACTAACCCTATTTTCACTAACACGATGATCTATTGAAGTGTTGTGTCGCAGGTAACAGGTGCACAATTTAACACACACAGAGAGATAAGTGAAATATTTAAAGCAGTTTTATTCCAATTGTCAAGGAGAAATCTACGGGATAAAATTGAAGTAAATATTTAAAGCAAGATTGGCTAAAATTGCGGATCACGCCAAGAACAAGAAAGTTAATAACTTAGAAATGGTGATATCATGTCTATAAAGAGACAATCTAATAAATTATGAATTAGGGGAGTTACTAGAGAAAGAGGATGCTGGAGAGAAACTGATGAAGAATAAATTCATACAGTCCTGATCAATCAAGCTGAGGAAAGAGCTAAAGATTTCTGCGGACACCGAGCAACAGAGAAGCACAACATCACCGAGAAGAAAGAAGTGGAGAAAAGGTATTGAAAAGATACATTGATCAGAAAGGTATTATGAGCTTACAATAGATCTAAAAATCTGCAAGTCTATAGTTTTATATGTGAACAGATCATTTATTGTTTCAGTTTAACCATTGATTCAGAAAGTCTCTTAACTGAGCAGGACTTAACAATCCTTTCTATAGTGAGATACATCCCAAGGAGTATCAAATTTAGTTTGATCATGAAGATAGCATGAGATGCAAGATACCATTTGAAAAACTACAAAGGATTTAGTCATAGAAGGTAGCATAGAGATGCCTGATATCAAGTGACAAACTAATCTATTTAAACCATCTAACAAGGTCACACCTAATAGTGTATTTGTAAACTTTTACAGGGTTGGCTCTTCACCGAGCTCACTTCAGAAGAGTGAAAATTTTGGGTTACTGGTCCCAAGTGATTTTTTCTCTTAACAGGGTTTCCACATTAAAAATCCATGTGTCAATGTGTTTATGAGTCATTACTTTAGTGTTTTGCATTACACATAACTAATCTGGATTGATTGGTATACACTAAGAAATTTACTATTTTTCAGTAAATGAAAGACTGCTAATCGGTAAATAGTAAGAATAAGATTTAACAGTGAACTCCAAGAAGTAGTTATTTATTAAGATTATTTGAAGGCATTCATCTTGTAGGACTGAAGATAAATAGAATTTTAATATTGTGGTACTAAGTTTTTGGGTTGATTTATTAGAATATTTTTTAGGCCACTGATTCACCCCCCCTCTCAGTTATTCTTACAAGAGTATGTTTTTATGTTATGATCGATCCTATGTCTTGTGAGGAACTGGATTTGGGGTTTTCTTTTATATGTACCTTTTTTAGATCAATGTGTGATTTGTGAGCTTAGGGTAATTTATCTAGTTGTGTAGTAGGGGGTGGCTTGTAATAAGTGTTGGGGCCCACGAGTGGCCACTAGGATTGCTTATTGAAATTAATCTTAACAAGTGACAATATAAAAAATTAATGAGGTTTCAAAATAAATTAATAAGATAAGGTTCCTCTCCCATGCTTGAGCTCTAGTATAGGCTAAGATGGAGGATGAGATGATGCTTTCCACCTTCAGAGGTGTGTGTCTGGCATAGTTAGTGACTTTGTCTGTTTGAGAATTTATTAATGCCATATATGGTCACTTAAGTGTCGGGGACCAGAGAGGCTACTAGGACAAAACTCAAGTGTCAGACATATATGATGAAACCTTCCTATATAAAACTTAGATTTCCTACATGTGTCGGTTGCCTCTGGATTAGTGAGTCTTACCTTGCAGTATGTGTAGCACATCTGGAGTTAGAGAGCTATCAAGATCCCCTTTCTTAGTTGTCACTTTCTTCTTTGGTTTTGTTATCTGAGTGGGGTCTGTTCTTATCTCCTTAGCATAGTGGGGTGGACTTTATAGTTTCACATGGATGGGTGGTAGTTATTCTTTACCATTTGAGATTCAACATCCTTGTTCTAGTGTTGGATGATCCTTATTTCAGTTGTACTCATTGTTATTCTTTATTGGTGGCTTTGATCTTATCATATCTATATTGTAATATGGTATTAGCATATCTCATGTGACACCTAATCTGGATATTATATCTTATTTGTATTATTGATAACTACATACCCTGTGACATGTGCAGAGGATGTGAGTTTTGATGTAAAACTTACGGTTCCAGTTGAGAAATTGTAATTATTTTATAAATATTATATCTGTTATCCTTTTATAAATGTGTAATATTTTTTTTATGGTTACTTTGTTTGAGTTTTGGTCTTGCATAATTGTACATCATGGAACCCTTAGTTTTGTAATCTATGCTTGTATTTGTTTATGTGAGTAAATGGTTATTGCTTTCGCATTATTGTATGATCATGTTGTGTAAAATTTTAAAAAAATATTGTTCTGTAAACTTAGTAGCATGTTTTAGGTTAATCTCTCTTGGGTTCCCTGGCAGGGCATTACACGAATCATACATACACCCACAAGAAATTTTTCCACTATGAGATGACCCAAGAAAGGAAAAACCTGAGGGGAATGAATACATGAAAAAAGAGAGCACAAGAGGGATCTATTGACTCATAGGCCAATATGATCATATGATAATACATGAGATATCATATCAAAATGAAATTTCATCATTCCCCAAAGGTAGTATAACTACAAGAATAATGGAATAAGGTCACGTAAGAGTCACAAAGAAGAGTTTTTTGGGCCAGAATCAAAGAGACCAAAAAGAATAGGTAGCTATTATTTTTCATCATCCCCAATCAGACAACACAAAGGTACATTTATGAAAATAGATTGAAAGATTTAATTGTGAACTGAAAGTAGAAAAATAAGAAAATGAAGTGAAGAAGTATTAAGGACATTGGATAAGCATCTTATAAGTCAAAAAAAACCAAAAAAAAGACCGGACTTAGATTCACTGAAAACAAAACTACCGAGAAAGGAGAGTCCTCTAACTAACCTGACAACCAAGATACTGCTTTCCCACCAAATTCAAAGAAACCTAATTGCTACTACTGTGGGAAACCTAGACATACAACCAATGTGTGCAGGAGAAAAAGAGATAAATCACCAAGTATTCCAAAGTTTGATGGTTATTATTATAACTGCAATAAATATGGACATCAAGAATTTGAAAGTAGATATAAGATTGCTAACAACTCATGGAAACCAAAATTTGATGGCTACTACAATACCTTGCAAAAGATATGGTCACAAATTTGAAGATTACATGTCACAAAGAAGGAATGATAGATGGGTACCTAACCGACAGAATACACCAAGCAACCGATAATGCACAACTATACCATGGAACTACAACATAAGGATTTCATGTACAACATGTGAGAGATATGGACATATTGCAGAAAATTGCATGTTGATGCATGATAGAAACAATAAAATGCATGTTGATGAATGTTTATCTACAATATATTTAGTTCGGTAAATGTTGAGAGTAGATGTTAACAATTTTTACAGTACTGATTCACCCCTCCCCTCTCATTACTTATCTTTCCATAGTTAATCCAACAATTGGTATCAGAGCCTCGACTCTTGAAATAAGGGTTTACCCACCTAAGAGTAAAATATCATAACCATGAAAGTTATTTTAGAGTAATCTTTAGTAATTACTCTTTTGTGCTTAAGTTTCACTTAGGCAGTTTCTATTTCCTAGAAGTTTCCCTTTTAGGGTTTCGGTATCCTTTATAAGGATTCACCGCCTTGTCTTTCATAAGGAGATTGTATTGTAATTTCATTTCATTAATAGAAGCTTATTTTCTGTTAAGATGATTTTCCTGTCTCTGGCCTATCGGCCGCCATAGCTGATTCTCTTTTGTTTCTCTCTTCTGTCTTCTTTCTTGTAGCAGTGTTTTCATGCAGGTTTCTTGGGAAGATTTGATGCTTATCAAATCCTACATGGTATCAGAGCTGATCTGCTGTTTGCTGTTCCTGTTTTATTGAAGCACAGAGGGTTTCAGAAGCTTTTTCAGCTTCTTTTAGTGGTTCTGGGGGGTCTCTATTTTTTGAGGCATTTTGGGCCCAAACGGACACTTCCATTGCGTCTAGAAGGCCCAAAAACCCCAGAAACCATATAAAGCTTGTCCGATTTGGACATCGGGGCTCTGGAGAATTTTTTCGGCCTCCTACGGGCCGTACGGACACATTTTTTGAAAAAAAAACATTAAAAAATCTTTGTTTTAAATGTTTTTTGCGTTGGTTTTCAACGCGCGCAGTTATAAATCAACACGCCGCCAGCGCACCACCGGCGCACCACCGCCGCCGGCTGGTGCCCGACAGCCTCCCCTCTGTGCCTCCCCTCCGTCCACCGTGCGGCCCCTACCGCCCTCCTCTCCCCACCGCTCCGCCAGGCTCGAGCCTCTGCCGCCGCCCCTGCGGTTCCATCGCTCCGCCGCCGCCCCTGTGCGCAACTCCGCCCGGCCACTCCGCTCACCGCTCCGGTGGCAGGTTTTTTGCAGCCCCCGCGGGCTTACTGCCATGCGCTGCGGTCATATGATGAACCGAGGGCTTTGGCCTAGCCCCCGGAGCGCGCCATGCGCCCGGGGGATTTTTTTTTTAGCCCCTGGGGCTTAAAACATGCCTTTTAGGGCATTTTGGGGGTACCTGGACATTTTTCGGTCTACAGGGAGCATCCGGGGGTCTTTTTCTGACTTCCATATACCGTCAAAAAGCTCTTTCCAAGCACTTTCCGATGGTGGAGGTTAGGGTTTTTGGTTCCACTATTTTAATAGCATTTTTTGCTGTTGAAGTCTGATATCTCTTTTTTCCTTCCGGGAGTCATATCTGGCTCATCCGGACTCCTTTTTCGGCAAATGAGATATCGTCGAAAAGCTAGTTCTGTGTGCTATTCAGTGGTAGAGGTTATTTTTCTAGATTCTTCTCCGGGTTTTCACTCCTCTGCATTTGGCAGTTTATGCCCTCTGGTGGTGTGCTTGGTTCTATAGGTCTGGGGATCTCTTCTTCTTAGTTCATAGCTCACTCTTCTTTTTGACTTCTGAGCTTGCATGCTCATTCTGTTGCATCATTGTTCTGTAAATGCACTGAGATAAAGTGCCATCTTCTACATTCTTGGATCTTGTACACCTTGTTCAGTTTTTGTACTCGCACTGTGTTATAAAGTGCCATGGGGGGTTATGATGCATTTGCCACTTTAGGCGCATCCACTTTTGTTAAGTGAGTGTACCTTCCATGACATTAGCCCATGTAGTGTGTCTGTGACACCGCCCTTTATCCTGTGTGTGTGCTTCTGTTGCACTGTTGGTGTTCCTGGTTCTTCTTCTGCAGCTGTTTCTGGTACTGCATTTCA
>MU223935.1:2088025-2102692 GCA_018584345.1 Thuja plicata | reverse complement strand
TTTTCCCTTTATGTTTTGGGTACCTGATCAGGCCTAGTTGCCGGGACCCTTCTTTCCTGCTTTCTGCAGTAGTTTAGCAGTTTTTCTTCTCCCTAAGTTACACTTAAGGGGGGGTGTTAGAGTAATCATTAGTAATTACTCTTTTGTGCTTAAGTTTCACTTAGGCAGTTTCTATTTCCTAGAAGTTTCCCTTTTAGGGTTTCGGTATCCTTTATAAGGATTCACCGCCTTGTCTTTCATAAGGAGATTGTATTGTAATTTCATTTCATTAATAGAAGCTTATTTTTTGTTAAGATGATTTTCCTGTCTCTGGCCTATCGGCCGCCATAGCTGATTCTCTTCTGTTTCTCTCTTCTGTCTTCTTTCTTGTAGCAGTGTTTTCATGCAGGTTTCTTGGGAAGATTTGATGCTTATCAAATCCTACAAGTTATAGGCAAGATAAGAATATTGAGAGTCTTGAGTTTTAATTGGAAAGTGTGCAAGAGGTGATTAATGATCTAAAAAGAAAATTGGAAAAACCACTAAGGGTAAGAAAGCACTTATGTAATGAATTGAAGTCCTCACAAGAACATGTTGATGTACTTGAGAGTGCATCTGAAGGAAGTATAAATGATGAATCTGGTACAACTATTGCAGACCTAATGGAAAAGAATGAAAAAAATTCAAAAAAGATTCTTGTGGTCAGGGTGGAAGAAAATAAAAGGTTAAGCTTGGTTGCTTGGGATAGGGTCTGCAAGCCTAAAAAACCTGGGGGCTTGGCCCGAGATTCATAAAAAATCTTAATAAATCCCTTCTTGCTAAGAAAATTTGGAGAATCTATGGGATAAGGAAAGAATGGAATTTGATTATTAGAAAGAAATATCTTTTCAACAACCACTCACTGGATGATTTCCTCAAATCTGAAGATAACTTGCAAGGCTCTTATATATGGAATATCATTTGTTCAGCTAAAGACCCGATTATCAAAGAAATGAGATTGAAGTTGGGAGATGGAAGGAAAATTGATTTCTATTAAGATAAATGGATACATAATGACCCTCTTTCTAAAAACCACGACTGGAATCAAGAAATATCGATATGCAAAGAAACTTTTAGAGAGAAATTCAAGGATTATTGGAGAGGAGATAGGTGGATAAACCTGGGTAAAATTGATAGTTTGTTTCTTCCCCTTCAACTTGAACTACAATCTTGGTTTGTTAATGATAACATCAAGGATAAAATTATATGGGTGCCTAAACAAGATGGGGTCTACATGATGCCTTCTTCTTGTGATCTCATGACCTTGGGTGAGGAGAGACCTCTTTGTTCGAAGGTGTGGTACAAATATCTCACCCCTAAAATTAACTTTTTGTTTTGGATTTTATCCCAGAATGAACCTCTAACCCTTGATAATCTTAGTAAAAGGGGTTTAAATTTAACTAATAAATGCTTTCTATGTATGGAGGAAGTTGAATATTGTGATCATATCATGATGTAGTGCTCCTATACCCGTATGGTATGGGAGATTATATTTAGAATATAGAACCTTTGCTGGTTTTTTCCTCTCTTATGGAAAGATTCTATCAACCAATGGTGCTATCCTTCCTTAGACAAGATGGAAAAGGAATTCTGGAATCATCTTCTCCCTCACTTCTGCTAGCATATCTGGAAGGAAAGAAATAACAAAGAATTTAAGGAAAATAACTCTAAAGTTGAAGCGGTTGGTAGTCACATTTGCAGAGGGATGGAGGAGAAATTTAAAATTATGGTTAATAACAATCTAAATTTGACTTCTTCTAAGGAGGTTTTAGAGAACATCAGAAACTGACAGTTTAGCTCTACTACTACCAGAGCCCCTCATCCCAGAGATGAAGCCCTGTGGTCCTCCCCTCCCCAAGGATGGATTGAAGATAACTTTGATGGGGCTGATAAGGTAAATCCGGGAATGGCTAGAGGTGAATGCATTATCAGAGATTGGAGGAGTAATTTTATTGGTGTTGTGGCCTTTCCCTTGGGTATTTAATCAAACCACAGAGCTGAAGCTATGATGACTCTCAATACCATCTTGTTGGCCGATGAGGTGGAGTACAAAAATTATTGGCTGGAGGGAGATTCCCTAAACATCATTAATAATATTAAAGGTCTACGCAAACCTTCGTGATCGGTTGAGCATATTATTAACAAAATTAAAAATGTTGCTCTTAGATTTGAAAGGTTCCATATTACCCATGACTATCGTGAATCTAACAAGGTTGTAGATGGGATAGCTAATCTAGGGGTTAAGAATGACATCATCAACAAGTGGGTTAGAATGAGTAATATTAATGATGATATCTATAATCTTATTGACAATGAAAATATCAACCAAAAGGAGGGAACCATTTTAAATAATGATGACATTGAATGATATGGAACTGATTTTTTGTACTTCTGATGAGAAAAGGCAAGAAGAGTGCATTATCATAATTGCGTGTCATTTCATGCACACTTTATGGTTTCTAAAGATGACCTTGGAGATAAATAACATTTATACCAAGAATTTCATGCTTATTTTGAAAAACTTGGTGTTTAATAAGTGTGGGAAAAAGTTGAACTTCAGCACTCTAGCTAATAGCAACAAAAATAAAGAAGACATGATGGGAGGTGACCTTAAGAGAGAGGAGCCCTCTGAGTGTAAATGGATTTAGGAAAATAAGGTCTAGAAGAAGCTCAAGAAGGGCAGAGTCGACCAGTACCTCAAGAGGCTCCATGAGCACAACAAAGACATTACGAGGGATTGCTCCTTTGGCTGGGAGAATGGTGTGGTGCATTTGATGGGTAAGTCTTTCCCTCTCACCCTGGATCTTCTTGCTGAGATCATGAGTCTTCTGTTAGAGGGAATTAACTTCTTCAAAGACAAGAAAGTTGGAAATAAGGCCTATAAGGATTTCCCTAAAACAATATAAGAGAAGGCTATGTTAGTTAAAGGGAAAATTGATTATGTTAATATCAGTAACATCAAGCTCTTGGGCTCAAGTCTTAAGGAATATAATGGAATATTTTATATTAGACGATAGATTTTCCAAAGCCTACAATTTTCATTTCATTCTTGTAAACCATTTCCACCACAAAACTAGGGTTTCCCTCCCCTACTTTTTGTTGAGTTCCCTTAACAATAGCATTATGAATAAAAAAGTTAAATCCATCTCTCTTGTGCTTCATGAGGGTTTGATTCTACTTATTGCAGAGTATGAAAGAGACCAGGTCCTAGATTCTATGCCAAAGAAAGTGGGAACTGTTATGCCCTGCATCCCCATCCCTACATTTTGTGTGCAAAATGTTGGGTCCCCCTTTTTTTGCTTTTGCTTGCAGTTTTGCCTGTTTTTCTTTCCCTTTTTGTTTTCTTTCTCCGGGGTTTTCTTCTTGGCATTGTGTCTTGTTTGTTTTCTTTTTGTCTCCGAGACTCCGGTCTCGGAGGTTGTCTTTTGTTGGGAACTGGATTCCAGACTCTGGGATTCTTCGTCGTGATGTTCTTAGGGATATCACCACGAGGAATCCTCGGGGCCGGGGTCCGGAGGTTTTGCCTGTCCGAAGATCGTCAGAAGGAGGAGGATTGCCTTTTTACCGCGGGTATAAATAAATGTCATCTGTCATTTTCACGCTTACCGTGATTAAAACCTTTGAGCACTTAGAGCGAATTAGAGAGCGATTCCAAAGCTATTAACAGAGCATTTGCTGGAAGTTTATGGTAATCAACGCTTAACGATTTTTAGTTATTCTCAGGCAAGTGCAAGTTCTCCGTGGTGGTGATTCTGACCGATTGACAACTCGATCTGTTGAAAAGATCGCATGGTAAATCCTTCCTTTCCTCTGCCTTCTGCGTTCCCAGGTTGGTGTCTCCACTTTTCCGCCTCTGTCTTTCTTCTGCTCTCTGGTTTACTTCCATTTTGCTTTGTTTCATTTTGTTTTTCTTGGTCTGTTGTCTTCTGGTTTCACTGCCCATTGGTGGGTTGGCCCTGCTAGAGGGTTGTCCACCCTCTGCGCAGAGGTTGTTTCTGTAAATGGTGTATATAGTGTAGATAGTTGTATATATCTGTTTCTATCTCATCTAGTTTTTCCCGTGGGCGTCGCCCCACGATGTATATCCATGTATATATGTATGTAGTTGTAAATAGTTGATGTATATATCCCTCGGCTCTATGTATATCCTTCTAGGTGGCTTGGCTAGCTAGTCGAGTCACCCCCGTTTCTGGTTTTCCGCCTTCGAGCTCGCTTCAAGGCAGAAAACCACCTGTTTGAAACTCGGCTCCCCGCCGATTTCAAATAGGTGGTTTTCTCTCTCCTCCATAAAGTCTGTCAGAACCTCATTTACGTCCCATGCATGCAATCAATTTCAGCCAAGTAGCTTTTCCTTTTCGCGCGTTTGGACAGTTGGCTCCACCATCATCGCCATCGCATCCATTTAATGCCAACGCACGTGGCGTCCACGTGGGTTTGACAACTTGCCTTTTTATGTCTTTGCCAATGGTCATTTCTCTGGGCTTCGGGCCTCTTACCACCATCCTTCCTGTATCTTCGCCAAGTGTGATAAAATTTCCCAGACACGGATATATGATGAAGATTCTAAGTTTTTGATGTGTTTTTGCTTTTTGGGAATCTCTGCATAATACTAACTTTTCAGGAAAGAAAACATCGCGGTGGTAAGATCTTCGGACCCCGGAGTAACTATTTTACTTTGATAAACATGTTCTGATGGTTTCTTTGCCTTGTAGGTTCCCGGACTTTATCTTCCAAACATGTCTAAGGTGTCCGCATCATCTCCTCCCGGAAGTCCAGAATTACCAACCACAACAGAAACCAGTGCATCAGTAAAGTCAAAAATGGAGAAAGCCCTGGAAAAAATTCCCCTCACCATGAAGTATGTACAGGATAATGGCATCGTGGGCTCAAAGATTGAGTCCAAGGTAAAATTGGTGACCGATGCCAATGTCAGAACTTGGGCAGAAATGCAGGCCCTGGTAAAGGTAATGCACATCCAGCGACAGGCTGGAGATCAACTCGCAATTAACGTCGGAGGTTCTGGTATCCTCTGGGTAGCTTTCTTCCCATGCTCCGTGCAATCTCTGGAGCTTATCTTAACACTGGCTGCCAACTACAACTCTTCTATCCAGGCCATTATGCTCGCAGCTACAGAACCCACAGGATACCCCACTCCACTGGTGTCCCTCGACCCAGTCACATTCCAGGCAGGCCTGGGTATCTCGCAATTTGATAGAGCCATGGTGGTCACAAGGACAGACGCCTTGAAATAGTTTACACAACTGGAGGATGCTGCCTAGGTGTACATGAATACCCATTGGCTCAAGGCCCCGAAGAGGGACCCAAAGCGAATGAAAATAGAAATCCCCCGCTCTGAATTCAAGGAGAGCATCCAGATGGGGATAATAGCATTAGCCCGGGTATTTGGGCAACCCTCCACCCAGGAGTTTTCTAAATGGATGTATTATTTCCTCCTCGGCATCTCTACCAAGGGAGAATTCTTCGACTGGGCGACAATAATCTCCAATCACGTCGATTCCCAGTTCCTCCAGGCAAACAGGAAGAAGAAGTTCTATATGTCTTCCTATGTTTTCTGGGCCCTGGCCCAGCAGAGGCCCCACTCCAATGGCCTACTTACAGATGGCATTCTTGGGATTGGCCCGGGACAAAAAGCACCGTGGGACCATTTTCCACATATTCAATGGGAGGCCAGCTTCCCCAGTTTCTGCCGAGTAAACGATTTGTTCGTTTACTATCACCTACTCACACCCACCCGGGATGCTGGATATCGCCTATCCACTGAGGTGATGAAGCTAGTTAGTAGTTATGGGCACTACTATATCCAGTTCCAACAGCATACATACATTAGGGTCGCCGATTTCTCTGGGAAACCCTACTTGTTGCCCAAACATTGTGGGGACAAGATCGTGCTGCTGGAATATTATCGGCAAATAATGGAGTTGCATGCCTTCTTTGCACTCAAGAAGGTCCCCAACATACCATTCCCAGTTACCTGTGGGAACTACACATGTAGTCTGGCTGCCACGAAGGAGGTAGACAATGAGCTGAAGAGTTACAACTTACAAGAATTTTATCTGGCGCGGAGAAATTTTGATTCGCATGGCAGAATTGCAACATCAATGCCCCGGGCTTTAGAGCCCCATTATATACACATGGAAGACTTTTGGGCTGATTGCCAGGATGATGTGGAGGTGCGGAGCAGGCACTATATCAGAATGACAGCCGAAATGATGCAGGAACTGAAGCTTCAGAGATTCCCTCTGGTATTTTCTGACGCCGCCCCCACCATAGATCCCCAGTACAAAGAAAAGGGGATCGATAAAATGGCACTGCCAGCAATGGATTGGGCCGCCCAGGAGGGGACCATAATTGAGGACTTCACCCGGGAGGTGGTTGAGAAAAGTCACGCCTATTTCAAAAGGGTGTGCCCCAGGAGTATGCGTAAAGCTCCCCGACTGGCGCCACAATTAGCACCACAGCCGGTACCAAGATTGACCCCAGGGGCCGGGACTTCTTCACAAGGCATAGACAAAGGAAAGAGAATAGCTATAACTCCCTCCGCGCAAGAAGTCCTGATACAAGAATAGATCAAGAAATCTGTGGCAACTCCCAGTAGATGAGGGAATAGTTAATAACAAGGCTGGCCACTCCCCCGCTCATGGCCGAACCAATTCGTCCTCCATCCTCCCCGTCGCTGGCAGCCCTAATGGTGAAGGCAATGGGGGTGGATCCCATGGAAGCAGCAGCAATAGATGATGCGGGGCCACCTTTGGTCACCTAGAGGAAGAGGAAGCACATCAAGTAGGCCAAGGCAGAACCAGTACCAACACCAAGGGCATCCCTCCCCCGACAAGTAGAGATCCTTTCTTCCAGTTCCCTGGAACCGGAGAAAGAAGCAGAGCCTGCAGAGATCCCAACCAGTCCCCCTCCGGAAGAGGAGTTTGACGTATTTGCAACCGATGAGTTCAAGAATTTGCAGTGGGAGGATACACAAACAGGGATAGAAGTCCCAGAGAAAGAACAAGAGGATGCAGACCCAGAAGACTTGGAACAGGAACCTGCACAAGAACAAGAGCAGGAAGCAGAAGAAAAAGAGCCAAAACCAGAAATTATCTCTGGGGCTCAAGAAATACAAGGTCCGAGAGTGGACCAACTAAAGCCAAGCAAACAAATGGAATCCACTGGGGAAACCAGACTTTCGGGAATAACCGTAACCCCAGATGCCACGTTCCAGGGGCCACTCCCGGGAGCAACCTTCGAGTAGGTTATCACAGTGGCCCAAACTCTGAATCTTGGCCCGATACCTCCCCTACTGCCAATAGGACAAGAAGAAGAAGAAGCAGAAGAAGAAGAGCAGCTTGAAGAAGAAATCCCCGAGGAAGCCTACCAAGGTCCAGACCTAGCAATCGACATACAGGACCAGGCTGAGGAGATGGAGGTTGAAAAGAATGTTTCTACAGAAGAAGTTGAGGTAGGGAGAGGAACGGATGAGACCCACATTGAAAAGGAGCAACAGCCACCGGAGAATGGGAAAGAATCAGGAGAACAAATTCTGGCAGGAAGGCCACCTCTCCCACCTCAGTGGCTGGTAGAGAGAAAGAAAAGAAAAGCTCAGTCCGCTCCGGTGATTCCTCTCTCCCTGGCTGAAATGATGGCCCAAGTTCAAGCCCCACCGAAGGCAAAGAAAGCCCAGATAATTCATACTCTGCGAACTGGGCCGGGTGGAGAAACCGTTGCTGTTGTGGCAACACCTCCCCCAGATGCCTATGAAGCAACTGCAGATCCTGCAGATTACAATGTTGCAGAGGTGTCCCTAGGAAAAAGAGGAAAGCAAGGTGAGGTGGACTTGCTTAAGGAGGCAGCAAGGGCAGTTGAATCCCGATACGAAAAAGAGGCCCAGAGGCTCAAGGCTGAGAAAGAAAAGAATGAAAATCTTATGGGATTTCTTACTGAGATGGCCAGACCCATCAATGCTACCCCTCCAGAGACCTCCACATTAGAGAAATTACCGCAAAGTGACATAGACTCCCTATGAGTAATAAAAAATAAGGCCCAGACAGTGGACGAATGGATCGCCCTGCAGATAGGAAACACCCGGCGTTTCCTGGTGTCCACTCTCCCAGATTTATACATAGCCCGACAAGTTATCCATCAAGCGGAAGTGCTTATTGACCAATGGGAGAGTGACGCCAAAAATTACCAAGCGTGGAAGGTAGAGCTCGAAAAGCTCCTCACATTGGGAGAAAATATAATTTCTGAATCCAGAATTCTGGGTGAGGAATCATTTGATTTTGTAAGAACTCAGCACTCCAGACCTGACCTCACATTGGAGGTAACCAAGCAACTGGTAGAGTCCTTGCAAGAGAAGGTAAATACTATAAAATATTCTTCTAATTTATACAAGTCTTTTGTGATAAAGGCTTCCGGGGTTAACCCCCTTAGTACAGATACTTATACCCCCGAAGATTCAGTTTTGGGGAGTTTTGATGAAATAATGAAATCTCGGTATCAATCCCCGGAGGGGATCGATGGGGCCCAGATGGAAAAACTAACCAAGATGATACTTAAGGGCCATGACGCTGCAAGAATGGCAGATGAATTTAAGGGAAATGTTCCGGACCTGGGGGAACAAGTTGAAGTGGCCAGGCACAGGAGGGCCAGCCTAAGAGAGATAGATGAGGATGGCATTTCTCGCCTCCTCTAGGCCTTCAACAATAATAAGAAACCTTGAGCTTTCTTCAGAGGCCGAGGAAAAACTCACATCGAGTATTCTTTATTCTTTTTGGGGCGCAAGTTCCCGGATCCCGGAGTCCCGGATCCAGCAATTTTGTATTCTTTATAGTGATCTGTGTCCCGGTCCCCGAGGCTGACCAGTCACTATCAGAAGTGGTTAATAAAGGCTGTCAGAAGGTGGTTGGCCACATCAAGGGGCGTCGGCTTAGCAGTTGGTCTTCTGACAGGGTGGTCTTCTTGAGGCGCCGCTCAGAGGTACATCTAGCACATTGGAGACAGGGTGCCGCATTTCCCATTTATGAGGCATGTAGCCTCGGTCTCCGAGGGACCTACTTCCTTCCTTTCTCTTCTTTGGCTCTCTTCTCGAGACCAATTCTTCCAATGTATATTCTTATCTTATTCTTCTGACATGACAGACCTATTCTGTCTCCAGATCTTTTGTAGGGTGGCGCAGGTAGTACCGGCACCCGGATATTGTATTTTATTGAAATGCGTAAAATAGGGTTAGGGTTAGAAGAGTTGTATAAATAAGAAAATTGACCCATTTCCAAGGGTCAGAAAAATTGATGATTTTGTTGTCCATAGCAATAGCAGAGTGATTTCTCTTTTTAAGTTGCAGAGCTCAATGCTCCATTTGTTCTGTTCTTGATAGTTAGATGCTCCCCTGGAGCCGCCATTGTATCACGCACCAGTGCTTGCTGGACTGAATATTAATGAGGAAGGAAGAATTCTTGGCAATGATGTTGTTGGCATTCCTGCTTCTGAGTTAATGGTATTTCATGTTTTGATGTTCTTTATGTCTTTTACTCTGGTATCATAAAGTTGATTAACGACCTCTTTATTCCCGCTACTGATAAAATGCTAGTTGATGGTTATGTGTTTCTTTGGTATTTAGTGTAGTTTACCAGAGTATTATCGATGTTCCAGACATTTCAACATGACTATAGTTAGATGAAATACTCCTAACCCTGCAGGATCTTTTTCTCTTTATTTGCTAAGTATAAAACGCTTGGGAAAACCTTACCTTGATCGAATCTTCGGAGAAGATGAGTTGAAGAAACCAGCTATCCCCCTCGAAACAGTCACCTCTCTCAACTGAGCCCCGCACCGTCGTGACCTGACACCCAGGTGCTTGAAGGCCTGAAGGATTTGTTTCCCCCGGACAACCTTTGCAGGCGGAGTTGGCCGATTTCCCTGGAACCCGGTGACAACTTATGACTGTTGGCAGACCCGGTCAGTAAAACCCCGTCAACAAAAACTGGCACTAGAAGGAGGGCATGAACTCATCCCCTTCCCAAGATTCTGATTTACACCTTCTGAGGGTTCCCTGAGTTATAGTTTTAGGAGACAAGCCTTCAGTGGGATTGGATCTTTCTCCCCAGCGAAATTTGAAAGAGTCCTTAGGTCTACCCTGAATCCCGGAAGATTTGTCAAACTCGAGCCCCTTGCTCGAAAGAAAAAGACCTCAAAAATCACACCAGCCACTATTGTCTGGGGATCTCACATACCTCAGAATAACCAAGCTTCTCAGGCAGTCCCGGGAACTAGTACCCAAACTACCCAACATATAGTTTCCCTAATGGCTGCATATTTCGGAAACACCAGGTCCCCAATGGGCACTTTTCTGGGTGCAACCAATGATTTAGCTTCTCACCCGGAGAAGATCTACCCACGATATGAGCACTTAGGCTCACAGACCGAAGAAGAACACTTACAGGCATACAAAGATGCCATGAATCGACATCAGATCCAACATGAAGATGTTGTGACCCGTATGTTCCCCTTGTCCTTAGGACAAAGCGAGTTGAACTGGTACCTTAACTTGTCGGCCAACTCCATCAACACTTGGTAGGATATGGAGGACGCCTTCCTGGCTGCCTTCCGCGTACATGTGGACCCAGCTTAGTCCCACAGCCAGTTCATCTCTATCAGAAAGGAACCCAATGAACCTCTTGCAGCATTCAACCATAGGTTCCAACGCACCCTGAAGTGGTGCACAGGCCCCTTTATCCCATCTCCAGATGTAACCATACAGACCTATCTTAATGTGATGGACCCTTTCGTTGTCACTCTCCTTTGGAGAACAACCATCGCGGGCGACCGAGACACCTTGGAAAAAGTCTACAACCTAGCCCTAGAGCTGTCCTGCAGTCTCAACAAATCCCCAGGCGGGATTGGGCAGAGCACACCTTTCAACATGATCCCTGGCGGAACTGCGTATGACGGGGGCTATAACCCCAATCTGGCAATAGGTGCCTCCTCGATGACAATGAATTCTCCGCCACCTTTGATAGACCAACAGGCACGGTATGTTTATCCAGCCCAGACCCAGATGACACCGGGTCTGGAAGTCTTCCCTTGGAATCAGTCGCAGCAGACACAACAGACTTAGACACAACCATCTAGAGTGCCATTCTTACATTCATCCGCGACTGGAGGATTTCTGCCCTCGACTCTGGTTAATACTGCTGCCTTCTCAGGAAGCTAACAACAACAACAGCCGTCACATTGTGACACAAACACTCAGTTGACCGCCGAGGTCGAATCCCTCCAGCGAATGTTGTCCACCTTGACCATGGACATGGGCCAACTGAAGGCGGGGTCCTGTGCACCCTAGAATTCAAATTCCCAAAGGGGAAACATTTTCTCTGGCCAACGAAACAACAATGCCGGAGGAAGGAACTTCAACAATGGGTCCAGGCCCAATCAAAAACAGTGGAAAAATAACGCGAATACTAGAGGCCCGCCTCCGAACCAAAACACCAACCAAAATGGTGCTGGACCATCACATTTTACACCTATCACAGACTTTCAGCCCATGACTAACTGGTGTAGACTACACGATACTGGTTCGCACAATGAGGTAAATTGCGCCACTCTAGAGAAGGTCATCATGATCTCCCAGCTGGACAAGCAGAAGTCGCACGACGCTCCCCCCAGAGCCTCCTGTCCAAGAAACAACCCATAGTGCCTTCACCTGTGATACCATCTTCTTCAGAACTTCCAGGGAGGATGAAGAAGAATCTGAACTACAGGGATTCTTTGATGAATCTATCCCGCCCTTTGAGGCCAATGCCTTTACTAACCTACGGACTCCATACAACACTCGAAGTCAGGCTGGTAAAGGACCAACTTACACGCCCACACCTCCTATCAAAGATACTCCTCCTCCCCAGAATAACGCGACTGATCGACCCACGCCTCTAAACGGTCCTAGCCGTAACCAAGAAAAAGATCTCACGAAGGAAAATTGCCAGTTCCTAGGAGGAAGATTTGACATTATGAAGGCGTTAGAATAGACCACTACCTCCATGACCTTGATGGAGGTTTTGTTGAATTTTCCTGAGCAGAAGAAGTCTCTTTTGAAACTCTTGGGAAACCTGAAAGCCATCAGTCAGCCACCCAAGACTGTCTCATTCGAAGATGCTAATGCGGCTATCTTCTGCAGAAACAATGAGGATCCTCCCTTCTTACTAGGCCTGAATATACACGGTAAGAACATACACAATTTCCTAGTAGATTCCAGAGCTTCGGGTAACATCATGCCCTTGTCCATTTGTTAGAAGCTCAGATTCCACCCCACCCCGTCTAATGGTGCAGTAATCCAGCTAGATAAGACAGCTGTAAAAATGGTGGGGGAATTGAAGAACATCCTGATACATCTTATCCAGGACCCCAGGATAGCCAGCATCATTGATATCCAAGTGGTGGACATCCCAGAGACTTATGGGATGTTACTAAGTCAGAATTGGTCTAAGTCCTTGAATGGATACTTTTCGACCGACTTCACCCACCTATGGCTTCCGTGGGAAGGAGAATCAAATAAGATCCAGGTTGAAAGTGAACCCTGGATGAAACAGGCCCTTACCAAGGTTGGAAGGGTCAACAAGGTCTTTTTCTCTGAGACTTCCCTGGGGGTGTACAAACCTTTTGAAATTTTAACATTTAATTTTGTCCCCGGAGAAGATCCTGTCGTACTACAGAGAGCCCAAGACCTCGAAGAAAAGATGAGAGTTGAAGTCAACTCTCAAGGTCCCACAGTAACCCTTGCCACACTCTTGTCCGACACTTGGTGCCGAGTGCACTACCAAAAACATTCAGAGCTCGAGTGTGGACCATGTCTTTCGATCGCCAAGCGACACCTTGATATCCTCCGAAACAAACAACATGCAACTGATTCCCCAGGACCCAGTACTCCTACGGGATGCACTCCTTTGGTGCCATCTCCCCGAGAATCCCAAATTCAAAAGGCTCTGGGGGAAAATGCTACTTTCATGTCGGTAGTCCAGGAAGGGGACCCCAAGTCCCCCAGCAATAATCCAAAGAAAACGCCCCCTCCCCAACCCCAGATTACAAACAATGACTTATGGAACCTTAAGTTTGATGGATCCCGATCCAAACAAGCCTGTGGGGCTAGAGTAGAGTTAATCAACCCGCGAGGGAAGTCCTTCCTTGCATCCTACAGGCTGCAGTTTAACTGTACAAACAATGTCACAGAGTATGAGGCTTTGGTCCTTGGACTCTTATTCGCACTAAGGAAAGGTATCACCCACCTCCGGGCTCTGGGTGATTCAAAATTGGTTGTTAGACAAGTCCAGAGTCAATACACATGTCATGACAAAAGGCTGGCCGCATACCACAATCGAGCTTGGAGCCTTATTGAAGATTTCGATGCCTTTGGCATTGACCTCATTCCCCAGCGATGGAACTATGTCCCGGATGCCCTTGTTGTTTCTGCCAGCACACTTGAGCCAATGGCCGGCTCGCGACTCTGAAGATTTTCAGTTGAGATGGTCCCCACCCCCTCCATCCCAGATAATGTCACCCACTTTCAGGTTTTTGAAGACGATCAACACATCCTGGCCTTCATGGGCAATGTTGGTGTCTTTGAGGATCAGATAGTGGAGGAACGAGACCATGACAATACTGGGCAGGGTGATGAAGACGATGGGATCATGGAACTGCCCACTAACACCATCCCAAAGGGGATGGTTGCATTGGAACAAATCTTCGACTCGGACCCTCGGGCCCGTGAGAAGGTATCATCCTCCTTTGAGGGAGGAAAGTTTGAAAAGGTTAACATCGGCCAGCCTGGTGAAGAAAAGATCATTCACATTGGTACCTCCTGGTCCCCTGAGGAAAAGGAGAAGATTCTCGCGGTTCTCCGAGAATACATTGATGTAATCACTTGGGGTTATGAAGACTTGAAAACGTATAATACATCCATCATAACCCACACTATTCCCCTGAAACCAGACGCTAAGCCCTTTCGGAAAAAGCAAAGACCGGTCAACCCCCTAATAGAGCCTCTGATTCGTCAAGAGGTAGAAAAATTGTTGTCAGCCCAGATAATCTTCCCAATCTGGCACACTACATGGGTTTCCAACTTGGTTCCTGTCACAAAGAAAAACGGTGAGATCTGCCTTTGCATGGATTTTCAAAATTTGAACAAGGCATCTAAAAAAGATAATCACTCTCTCCCCTCATTGGATGAGGTGTTGTAGATAGTAAATGGATCTCATATGATGTCTTTCTTAGATGGATATTCAGGGTACAACCAGGTCATGGTCAAGTATGAGGACAGAGAGAAAATAGTGTTTACCACCAAGTGGGGAACGTTTGCGTACAGAAGAATGCCCTTCGGTCTGATCAATGCAGGGGCTACATTTCAAAAGGCCATAGACATTGCATTCGAGGGCCTCATAAATTGGTGCATAATCATCAACATGGATGATTTGACCATCTTTACCCGGGACAGGCATGACCATTCCGCCCACCTCGCTCAGATCTGCGAGAGATGTCGCCGGTATGGAATATCCCTCAACCCCAAGAAGTGCATATTCAGGGTCACCGAAGGGAAGTTGCTCGGGCATATTGTCTCTAAGAAGGGTATATCCATAAACCCTGATAGAGTCG
>MU223935.1:2073667-2087932 GCA_018584345.1 Thuja plicata | reverse complement strand
AACCACTCAATGAGATGATGAAGAAAGATACCAAGATTGAGTGGAGTCCTGAAGAAAAATGGGCATTCACCCAGATCAAACAGACCATAACGGAGGCACCGGTCCTGGCTAGTCCAGACTATTCCCTCCCGTTTTACATTTACTCATTTTCTTCACCGCATTCCGCTGCGGCAGTCTTGACCCAAAAGGTTGAAGGGGAGGAACGACCGATAGCCTTCATGAGTTCCCCCTTCAAGAATGCTGAAGTCCGGTATTTGCCACTAGAAAAATAGGCCTTTTCTCTAGTTCGGGCCGTTAAGAAATTCTGGCATTATATTCTCCGGAGCAAAGTTCACGCTATCATTCCGAACCAGGCCGTCAAATCTCTGCTGATGCAGAGTGAATTGGGCGAGAGACAGGGGAAATGGATGGCCATCCTCCAAGAATATGACTTAGAAATGCAGCCCATGAAAATAGTCCGAGGCCAAGGACTAAGCTGGGCGATGGCAGAAGAGACTCCCCGCATAGAATGCCAAACTTACATAGTGGAGTCCATCACCCAAGACCCGTGGTATATCGATTTGGTATACTTGTTACTAAACAACAAATGTCTGGAGGGGTTACCTCCCCACAAACGCCGTGCTCTGTGGATGAAAAGCGCACACTTCATGCTCAAAAACTCTGCACTTTACCGCAGAAATTATGAGGGAGTGTACCTTCGGTGCATCGACAGAGACCAAGCTATGAGAATAATCGATGAATTCCATAGACAGTTTGGAACCGGGCATGGCTCAGCTGACGCCACTGCCCATCAGATCCTTTGGGCCAGATACTATTGGCTCTGTATCTTCAAGGACGTTCACACTCACGTTAGGAAATGCCACACTTGCCAAACTGCAGCGCATCGTGAGCGTAACCCAGCCATGCCTCTGCAACCAGTCTATGAGGCTAGGCCCTTCACCTAGTGGGAATTTAACTTCATTAGAGAGATCAACCCCAACTCGTCTGCCAACCACCGATACATCCTTACTGCTACTGATTACTACACTCGGTGGTCTGAAGCTATACCTTGCAAAAATAATACGGCAGACGTAGTTATCAAGTTCTTGGAAGAAAACATCGTCACAAGATTCAAAATGCCCTTTGCTTTAGTGTGTGACAATGGTCTGGCATTTTCTTTAGCACAACTACTTGAATGGACCTACAATCAGAAGATCACACTGAAGTTCTCCAGCAACTATTATCCCCAGGGAAATGGCGTTGCTAAATCAACAAACAAAAATCTACTTGAAGTGATCAAACACCTGTTAGAACAAAATCCCCGGGATTGGCACCAAAAATTGAAATTCACCCTCTGGGCGGATCGCTTTCGTATTAAGGCCGCCCTGGGAACATCACCATTCCACCTGGTTTATGGCCAAAACCCTGTATTTCCAATCAATTTACAGATCCCAGTATTATAGTTTATGCAGGAATTTTGCAACCGGGACAACATCGTGGAGGTTTGGCTCTTGAATCTGGTACGAATGGAAGAACAATGAGACGCAACCCTTGAACATTTCATGTGTCATCAAGTAGTGGTAAAATGATGGTTTGACAGAAGAGCCCAATACAAGGATTTTCAGATCTCGGATCTGGTCCTATTGTGGGACAAGGCCCAGGAGAAGAAAGGAAAGCATACCAAATTCCAACGGCTCTGGCTTGGACCATACCTAATCTCAGAAATCTACGGGGCAAATACTTACCGCCTCAACACCCTGACTGGGGAACCTATCGCATTGCCCGTCAATGGATAGTTTCTCAAACATTATTTTGAGTAGGGTGAGATTGTCCAAAGTTGTATTATATGTAAAGCTTTCCGCTTGTAAATATCTCTTCCGGGTGTCTCGTTGCGGGGTGCCCTACCTTGTAAATAGCCTTGTCGACTGTCCTCCGGGGCAGTCCTCTTTCATCGTCTTTGTTTTCATTTTCAATTTTCTTTCGGTCTTGGTGTTTTGTACCATCTTGCAGGAATAGGAATGCTTCGCATAACGTTGGCCTATGGTACAATGTCTACAACATGGTGAACTTTAGAATCTATCTTTAGCACGGTGGAATCGACCTGGTCTCCAGGGTTGTTTCACGGGTTATGGCACATTTTGAGCAATCTCCATTAGGTGTTGTCTCCGGGAGCCTGGAAATCAGTGAACATGAATAATACGAGGAACAAGTACTCGGACATATCGAGGGTAGATCGGCTGTACTCTTTGATTGACCCAGGTCTGAAACTTTAAAGAATTCTTCCCGGGTCCGGAGCTTTATCCCCTCTTCAAATATCTAAACGCAGGTGGATAGGTGAAAGAAGTACCGCCATTAAAATTAGCTAAGCTTAAGCTTAATGGTGAAAGAAGTACCACCTTCCCCACCCAGAAACAAATAAAATAACAAGAGGAAAAGCGGGATAAAACTTTGGTCTCCGGGGGGAAACGAGCAAATTGATGACTGGTCTGATGTAATTAGTACCCCTTCTCTATTCCTCCCAAAGGTCATCGACTTGATTTCTTTCCCAAGCACACACGACGCCACTGATGAAAGACTACGGACTGACTCCTGTGTGGTTGGATTCTCTCAAATGTTGCTCTTTGCCTGTCAGACGCTTCGGGAAGCTGCTTGTTCCAGTTTTGCTAACCAGAGATTCTTTAGTTCTCAAATGTGCTTAGGCATTTGTCCCAAATAGTTTCCATTTGTTATGCCCTGCATCCCCGTCCCTACATTTTCTGTGTAAAATGTTGGGTCCCCCTTTTTTTGCTTTTGCTTGCGGTTTTGCCTATTTTTCTTTCCCTTTTTGTTTTCTTTCTCTGGGGTTTTCTTCCTCGGCGTTGTGTCTTGTTTGTTTTCTTTTTTTCTCCGGGACTCCGGTCCCAGAGGTTGTCTTTTGTTGGGAACCAGATTCTGGACTCCGGGATTCTTCGTCATGATGTTCTTAGGGATATCACCGCGAGGAATCCTCAGGCCCGGGGTTCAGAGGTTTTGCCTATCCGGAGATCGTCGGAAGGAGGAGGATTGCCTTTTTACCGCGGGTATAAATAAATGTCATCTGTCATTTTCACGCTTACCGTGATTAAAACCTTCGAGCACTTAGAGCGAATTAGAGAGCGATTCCAAAGCTATTAACAGAGCATTTGCAGGAAGTTTATGGTAATCAACGCTTAATGATTTTTAGTTGTTCTCAGGAAAGTGCGAGTGCTCCGTGGTGGTGATTCTGGCCGATTGAAAACTCGAGCTGTTGCAGAGCTCGCACGGTAAATCCTTCCTTTCCTCTGACTTCTGCGTTCCCAGGTTGGTGTCTCCACTTTTCTGCCTCTGTCTTTCTTCCGCTCTCTGGTTTCCTTCCATTTTGGTTTGTTTCATTTTGTTTCTGTTTGTTTTGTTTTTCCTAGTCCGTTGTCTTCTAGTTTCGCCACCCATTGGTGGGTCGGCCCTGCTAGAGGGTTGTCCGCCCTCTGCGCAGAGGTTGTTTCTGTAAATGGTGTATATAGTGTAGATAGTTGTATATATCTATTTCTGTCTCGTCTAGTTTTTCCCGTGGGCGTCGCCCCGCAATGTATATCCATGTATATATGTATGTAGTTGTAAATAGTTGATGTATATATCCCTCAGCTCTATGTATATCCTTTCGAGTGGCTTGGCTAGCTGGTCGAGTCACCCCCATTTCTGGTTTTCCACTTTCGAGCTCGCTTCGAGGAAGAAAACCACCTGTTTGAAACTCGGCTCCCCGTCGGTTTCAAACAGGTGGTTTTCTCTCTCCTTCATAAAGTCTATCAGAACCTCATTTACGTCCCATGCGCGCAATCAATTCTAGCCAAGTGGCTTTCCCTTTTTGCGCGTTCAGACAGTTGGCTCCGTCGTCATCACCATCGCATCCATTTAATGCCAACGCACGTGGCGTCCACGTGGGTTTGACAACTTGCCTTTTTATACGTCTTTTCCAACGGTCATTTCTCTGGGCTTCGGGCTTCTTACCACCATCCATCCTGTATCTTTGCCAAGTGTGATAAAATTTCCTAGACCCGGATGTATGATGAAGATTCTAAGTTTTCGATGTGTTTTTGCTTTTCGGGCATCTCTGCATAATACTAAATTTTCAGGAAAGCAAACGTCGCGGTGGTAAGATCTCCGGACCCCAGAGTAACTATTTTACTTTGATAAACATGTTCTGACGGTCACTTTGCCTTGCAGGTTCCCGGACTTCATCTTCCAAACAAGTCTGAGGCGTCTGCATCATCTCCTCCCGAAAGTCCAAAATTACCAACCACAATAGAAACCAGGGCATCAGCAAAGTCAAAAATAGAGAAAGCCCTGGAAAAAATTCCCCTCACCATGAAGTATGTACAGGATAATGGCATCGTGGGCTCAAAGATTGAGTCCAAGGTAAAACTGGTGACCGACGCCAATGTCGAAACCTGGGTAGAAATGCAGGCCCTGGTAAAGGTAATGCACATCTAGCGACAGGCTGGAGATCAACTCGCAATTAACGTCAGAGGTTCCGAAATCCTCCGGGCAGCTTCCTTCCCATGCTCTGTGCAATCTCCAGAGCTTATCTTAACACTGGCTGCCAACTACAACTCTTCTGTCTGGGCCGTTATGCTTGCAGCTACAGAACCCACAGGATACCCCAGTCCACTGGTGTCCCTCGACCCAGTCACATTCCAGGCAGGCCTGGGTATCCCACAATTTGATAGAGCCACGGTGGTCACAAGGACTGACACCTTGAAATAGTTTACACAACTAGAGGATGCTTCCCGGGTGTACATGAATACCCATTGGCTCAAGGCCCCGAAGAGGGACCCAAAGCGAATGAAAATAGAAATCCCCCGCTCTGAATTCAAGGAGAGCATCCAGATGGGGATAATAGCATTAGCCCAGGTATTTGGGCAACCCTCCGCCCAGGAGTTTTTCAAATGGATGTATTATTTCCTCCTCGGCATCTCCACCAAGGGAGAATTCTTCGACTGGGTGACAATAATCTCCAATCACGTCGATTCCCAGTTCCTGTAGGCAAATAGGAAGAAGAAGTTCTATATGTCTTCCTATGTTTTATGGGCCCTAGCCCAGCAGAGGCCCCACTCCAATGGCCTACTTACGATGGCATTCTCAGGATTGGCCCAGGACAAAAAGCACTGTGGGACCATTTCCCACAGATTCAATGGGAGGCCAAATTCCCCAGTTTCTGCCGAGTAAATGATTCATTTATTTACTATCACCTGCTCACACCCACCCGGGATGCTGGATACCGCCTATCCATTGAGGCGATGAAGCTAGTTAGTAGTTATGGGCACTACTATATCCTGTTCCAGCAGCATACATACATTAGGGTCACCGATTTCTCTGGGAAACCCTACTTGTTGCCCAAACATTGTGGGGACAAGATCGTGCTGCTGGAATATTGCTGGCAAATGATGGAGTTGCATGCCTTCTTTTCACTCAAGAAGGTCCCCAACGTCCCATTCCCAGTTACCTGTGGGAACTACACATGCAGTCTGGCCGCCGCGAAGGAGGCAGACAATGAGCTGAAGAGTTACAACTTACAAGAATTTTATCTGGCGCAGAGAAATTTTGATCCGCTTGGCAGAATTGCAACAGCAATGCCCCAGGCGTCAGAGCCCCATTATATACACATGGAAGACTTTTGGGCTGATTTCCAGGATGATGTGGAGGTGTGGAGAAGGCACTATATCAGAATGATAGTTGGAATGATGCAAGAACTGAAGCTCTGGAGATTCCCTCTGGGCTTTTCTGATGCCGCCCCCACCATAGATCCCAAGTATAAAGAAAAGGGGATCGATAAAATGGCACTGCCGGTAATGGATTGGGCCGCCCAGGAGGGGCCCATGATTGAGGACTTCACCCGGGAGGTTGTTGAGCGAAGTCATGCCTATTTCAAAAGGGTGTGCCCTGGGAGTATGCGTCAAGCTCCCCGACTGACGCCACAATTAGCACCACACCCGGTACCAAGATTTACCTCGGGGGCTAGGACTTCTTCACAAGGCGCAGACAAAGGAAAGAGAATAGTTATAACTCCCTCCGCACAAGAAGTCCCGATACAAGAAAAGATCAAGTAATCTGTGGTAGCCTCCCAGTAGATGAGGGAACAGTTAATAACAAGGCTGGCCACTCCCCCTCTCATGGCCGGACCAATTCGTCTTCCATCCTCCCCGTCACTGGCAGCCCTAATGGTGAAGGCAATGGGGGTGGATCCCATGGAAGCGGTAGCAATAGCCGATGCGGGGCCACCTTTGGTCACCCGGAGGAAGAGGAAGCACATCAAGCAGGCCAAGGCAGAACCGGTACCAACGCCAAGGGCATCCCTCCCCCGAGAAGTAGAGATCCTTTCTTCCAGTTCCCCGGAACCGGAGAAAGAAGCAGAGCCTGCAGAGATCCCAACCAGTCCCCCTCCGAAAGAGGAGTTTGATGTATTTGCAACCGATGAGTTCAGGAATTTGCAAGGGGACGATACACAAACAAGGACAGAATTCCCAGAGAAAGAACAAGAGGCTGCGGACCCAGAAGACTTGGAACAGGAACCTCCACAAGAACAAGAGCAGGAAGCAGAAGAAAAAGAGCCAAAACCAGAAATTATCTCCGGGGCTCAAGAAATACAAGGTCTGGGAGTGGACCAACTAAAGCCAAGTGAACAAACGACATCCACTGGGGAAACCAGACTTTTGAGAATAACCGTAACCCCAGCTGCCACATTCCAGGGGCCACTCCCGGGAGAAACCTTCGAGCAGGTTATCACAGTGGCCCAAACTCTGAATCTTGGCCCGATACCTCCCCTACTGCCAACAGGACAAGAAGAAGCAGAACCAGAAGAAGAAGGGCAGCTTGAAGAAGAAATCCCCAAGGAATCCTACCAAGGTCCAGACCTAGTAATTGACATATAGGACCAGGCTGAGGAGATGGAGGTTGAAAAGAATGTTGCTACAGAAGAAGTTGAGGCAGGGAGAGGAACAGATGAGACCCACGTTGAAAAGGAGCAATAGCCACCGGAGACTGGGAAAGAAGCAGGAGAAAAAATTCTGGCAGGAAGGCCACCTCTCCCACCTCAGTGGCTGGTAGAGAGAAAGAAAAGAAAAGCTCAGTCCGCTCTGGTGATTCCTCTCTCCCTGGCCGAAATGATGGCCCAAGTTCAAGCCCCGCCGAAGGCGAAGAAATCCTGGACAATTCATACTCTGCGAACTGGGCCAGGTGGAGAAACCATTGCCATTGTGGAAACACCTCCCCCAGACGCCGATGAAGCAACTGCAGATCCCACAGATTACAATGTTGCAGAGGTGTCCCTAGGTAAAAGAGGAAAGAAAGGCGAGGTAGACTTGCTTAAGGAGGCAGCAAGGGCAGTTTAAGCCCGATACAAAAAAGAGGCCCAGAGGCTCAAGGCTGAGAAAGAAAAGAACGCAAATCTTATGGGATTGCTTACTGAGCTGGCCATACCCATCAATGCCACCCCTCTAGAGACCTCAACATCAGAGGAATTACCGCAGAGTGACATAGACTCCCTGCGAGTAATGAAAAAGAAGGCCCAGGCAGTGGACGAATGGATCGCCCTGCAGATAGGAAACACCCAGCATTTCCTGGTGTCCACTCTCCCAGATTTATACACAGCCTGGCAAGTTATCCATCAAGCGGAAGTGCTTATTGACCAGTGGGAGAGTGACGTTGAAAATTACCAAGCATGGAAGGTAGAGCTCGAAGAGCTCCTCACCTTGGGAGAAGATATAATTTCTGAATCTGGAATTCTGGGTGAGGAATCATTTGATTTTGTAAGAACTCAGCACTCCAGACTTGACCTCACATTGGACGTAACCAAGCAACTGGTAGAGTCCTTGCAAGAGAAGGTAAATACTATAAAATATTCTTCTAATTTATACAAGTCTTTTATGATAAAGGCTTCCGGGGTTGACCCCCTTAGTACAGATACTTATACCCCCGAAGATTCAGTTTTGGGGAGTTTTGATGAAATAATGAAATCCCGGTATCAATCCCCGGAGGGGATCGATGGGGCCTAGATGGCGAAACTAACCAAGATGATACTTAAGGGCCATGACGCTGCAAGAATGGCGGATGAATTTAAGGGAAATGTTCCGGACCTGGGGGAACAAGTTGAAGTGGCCAGGCACAGGAGGGCAAGCCTAAGAGAGATAGATGAGGATGGCATTTCTCGCCTCCTCCAGGCCTTCAACGATAATAAGCAACGTTGAGCTTTCTCCGGAGGCCGGGGAAAAACTCACATTGAGTATTCTTTATTCTTTTTGGGGCGCAAGTTCCCGGATCCCGGAGTCCCAGATCCAGCAATTTTGTATTCTTTATAGTGATCCGTGTCCCGGTCCCCGAGGCCGACCAGTCACTATCAAAAGCGGTTAATAAAGGCTGTCAGAAGGTAGTTGGCCACATCAAGGGGCGTCGGCTTAGCAGTTGGTCTTCTGAAAGGGTGGTCTTCTTGAGGCGCCGCTCAGAGGTACATCTGACACATTGGAGACAAGGTGCCACATTTCCCATTTATGAGGCATGTACCCTCAGTCCCCGAGGGACCTACTTCCTTCCTTTCTCTTCTCTGGCTCTCTTCTCGAGATCGATTCTTCCAATGTATATTCTTATCTCATTATTCTGACATGAAAAACCTATTCCGTCTCCAGATCTTTTGTAGGGTGGCGCAAGTAGTACCGGCCCCTGGATATTGTATTTTATTGAAATGCGTAAAATAGGGTTAGGGTTAGAAGAGTTGTATAAATAAGCAAATCGACCCATTTCCAAGGGTCGGTGAAATTGATGATTTTGTTGTCCATAGCAATAGCAAAGTGATTTATCTTTTTAAGTTGCAGAGCTCAATGCTCCATTTATTCTATTCTTGATAGTTAGATGCTCCCCTAGAGCCGCCATTGTATCACGCACCAGTACTTGCTAGACTAAATATTATTGAGGAAGGAATAATTCTTGGCAATGATGTTGTTGGCATTCCTGCTTCTGAGTTAATGGTATTTCATGTTTTGATGTTCTTTATGTCTTTTACTCTGGTATCTTAAAGTAGACTAACGACCTCTTTATTCCCGCTACTGATAAAATGCTAGCTGATGGTTATGTGTTTCTTTGGTATTTAGTGTAGTTTACCAGAGTATTATCGATATTCCAGACATTTCAACATGACTATAGTTAGATGAAATACCCCTAACCCTGCAGGATCTTTTTCGCTTTATTTTCTAAGTATAAAACGCTTGGGAAAACCTTACCTTGATCGAATCTCCGGAGAAGATGAGTTGAAGAAACTAGCTATCCCCATTGAAACAGTCACCTCTCCCGACCGAGCCCCGCACCGTCGTGACCTGACACCCAGGTGCTTGAAGGCCCGGAGGATTTATTTCCCCCGGAAAACCTTTGCAGGCGGAGTTGGCCGATTTCCCCGGAACCCGGTGACAACTTATGACTGTTGGCGGACCCGGTCAGCAAAACCCCGTCAACAGGCACATAGAAGATAAAGGTTGTGGAAACCAGCATTGGTAAGAAGGTGAGTCCTTCTCTCAGTAAGAAAACTAAAAAAATGAAACTAGAGAAAAAAGAGGCTACTCTGTCAATCTTTGACAAAGTGGAGGGAATGAAGTCAAAAGATGATGAAGAATCCTCTGACGAGGAAGCCCTGGATAAAGGTGAGTACAATGACAAGGAAAATCCCAAGAATGACATTCCCCTTATCAATGAGAATGATGAAGTGTTGACTGTAGATGAAGAGGTTGCATGAGCTACTGTGAATGACTCCCAACAAGAGATCCCTGAATAATTCACTAATCCGATTAATTCTCTTACTTAGGTCTACATGGAGGAGAATAACACCCAAATGGAGTCTGGTAAAGACAATGAAAATAAAGATGAAAATGAGGACCTAGATACAGAAAAGGACAAAGGAAATGATGTGACCAATGGGGAAACTGATGTTATGGATACAAATAGATATGCTGAGGAAGATAAGGGTACTATCAATGTGAACTATCCTCATTCTACTACCAATTGAGAGCCCGATGAACACCCCAATCCACCTGAGAATCCTTCAATAGAAGCCAACATTGAGAATGGTAAGGGTATGCAGGACCAAAACAATGATGATGATACAACTATCATGGAGTAGGAATTCAATATTAAAAGGGTCACTAATATGAGTGTTCTTAGTGCTTCTAGAAGTAAAGCAATCTTTTCTTTCAATCTTGATAAGTGGGATTCCCACGAAACCCAAAACCTGCGGATCAAGTATAGAGCCCTTGACGCTAGGAAAGAGGCGCTGGAGGAAACTGTTGACAAAATGAGAAATGATGCCGCTATGTACAAGACTGGTAAGGATTTTTTTACTGAGGTAGATGAGAGTTATAGATTGCTAGAGGATAAAATTACAAGTATTATTAAGGAAAAGATATCCCCCATCTTGGAGAAAGAAAGAAACAATGATCAAATGCTTAGGAAGATATTATCCCTTAACATTGCTGGCATGAAATCTATGGTTTCTAACCTTAACACTCTGCATGTGCTGCTGGAAGGGAACAACACTGATAAAAATGCTATAAATATTGATGATGAAGGTGCTAAATAGGAAGAGCAGATTTCTGGCCTGAGTACCAGAACCAGATCCAACACCAAGAAGAAAATGGCTACCCAGCCAAAAGAATTTACTTTCTTGAAGGATTTGATTCAGAAGATTCAGGACCTTCTGGTGGACTCTGAGGAGTACCTCAACCTCTTGGGTTGATTTGCGTTGTTGGGAGGTTTTCTTTTGTTCAGTGGGATGGTGGTCTTTGTGCACTTTTTTTATTTTTATTCGATGGTGGTATATTTTTAACATCTTGTGTTGCGCCCCTTTTGTTTATGTCATCTTCTTGAGACAGTCAATGTTTTCTTATTGCTAGTAATGTTTTATCTTTCTTTTCTCTAGTAAAGGGTTTTGGGGCCCCTTCAAAACCTGCTTTTACCTCAATTAAAAACATTTTAATGTAACAACATATAGAAGAAATGAGATACAAATAGAGGAATGTAACAATAGGTCGATTCCTTTATCACCTTGCACCAACAGAGCAACAAGGGTTGTTTAAAGAAATATAAAAAAAACATATATCAAGAAGCATGCCACGAGGGAAGCACATTAAAACAAGAAAAAACAAGGAATCCACCACATGAGAGTAGCTAGTAAAGCATATCTCCCATGCCTATCTGGGTCTTTAGTATTTAGGGAAGGTGGGAAAATGCAAGAGGAGAAACATCAAGCACAATAGATGGAACAATAGCGAGTTTCAAACTAGGAACATGTTGTAAAGATGGGTCACTTTGTTCATCACTGAGACTAAGAGATAATTGTTGCAAAAACATAGTTGGTAAATCATGATTAACATCAATAAGCTCATACATATCATTAGGATCAGAAGCAAGAGTATCATCATTAGTTGCATTAGGAACATCAAAATCATCATTATCAAGAGTATATTCTTCATCCATATTAATTGTAATAGAATCCAAGATATAAATAAAATTATCATCAATTTCATATTTTTCAAATTAACTTCCTCCATTGGGCTATACATAGGCTGATCAAAGGGAATCAAAGCATCATTGGGTGTTTTAGGTGAAGAAAGGTTTTGGGAAGCTCATTGATGGGCTTTAGCATGATGTTTATGGTGGTGATCACAAGAACAATAGTTACGCTTGATTTTTCAAGAAATTAGGTTTGGTTCAAGATTAATCAACATTAGGTCCTTTTATTCCTTAGGAGGAAGAAAGAAAGAAACCTTATTGGGTTGAGAGACACCATCAATAGAAAATTTATAAGATATAGGAGATGGAATGAAATCATATATAGCAGGTTTAAGTGGTGTAGGGAGAAGTCCAGGTCTAGGGAAAGGAGATGGAACATCCTTATGATTCCTAAGTTCACAAATATTTTGGATTTTATTTTATTTTTTCTTGGTAATTGATATATTTATTAATTAACCCGAGAAAATAACCCGGTCAAGCCTAGTGAAGGCCACAAAAATGGATCCAACTCCCTAGAAATACAGAAAATCAAAAAGACCTGTCAACATATCTGGATAAAGTCAAGTAAAACATCAAGATTTACTTTAAGCATCTCCCTTCTTGTGTGATTGCAGGGTCATATCAAATGATGATTTTGTTTTCTTTGCTTTTTTCCCTTCACAACCACCCAACCATCTTCCACTTTGGCTTCCTCATCCTACAATTTAGTTGGGTTACATTCCAAAGAATTTCCATCCTTCACATACCCATCATTGTGTTGAGAAACATCCTCCTCCTAACATTCAACCGATCTTTTTTCCTCCCTACCATCAGGCGTATAAATAATCTTCTCTTGTTCACAAATAGTGATTGCAGCCCTAACACTGTCTGGAATTTGTTGTACATTATGGTTCATACCTACATTTGATTGAGAAGGTATATTTTTTTGTGCAACCCGCTTCACAATTGCATTTGATTGAGGAGGCTTCTTCGCGCTACCGCCTGAGAACAAATATTATTTTGTTCACCCTTTTTTTCCACTATATAATGGTGGTGGGAAACATCCTTCCACCATGTGGCCAACTTATCCTGCCTCTTCTTGGCACATCTGGAAGCTAAATTCCCAATCTAAAAACATCTTCTGCAATGAAAGGGTACATCCTCATAAGCCAAAGGCTGTACCCAAATACCATTTAAGGTTTTGAGATTAATTTCTTCAGGGAGCTCATTAATGATATTCATCTCCACTAAAATTCATCCATAGATTAAGTGTAGGAGATTTGACGATTCCTCATCAACCATTAAATTATTTTCTAAAGAATCACCAATATCTTCCAAACAAGAGTCAAACCAGAAATGTAAAGGTAGATTCATAAGTCTTACCCAAAGTGGTATCTTGTCAAAAGTTTCCAGTCCAGGGGAAAAGGATGGGAGCCAAGGATTTAACATTAGGGGATTCTTATCCTCCCATCTCTAGAGACCCTCACACATAATCTTCTTCCTATCCCCAACATTTTAAAAAACTGCAACAAAGAAACTCCTTGCACATGGATAGAGTTGAACATATCCCTTTATCAATGGCTCCCAGTTCTCTAATATCCATTTGTGGAGCTCACCTAAGCTTGGCCACATGCCCTGAAATCTACCAAATAGACCAAGCTTAGAAAAAACAATGACATTTGTGTCTACTTCCTTTTCTATCTCATTAACCAAATCTATTATTTTGGCCACCGTCATATATGGTATCAACACACTAGACACACCCACAACCTCCATCACCAATTTATCCCTACCAGAACTAGAGAGCCCATTTGGGCATCCCTCTGATGAAAGAAAACTTGCCACAAACCCTTAGCGTCCATTATTATCCTTGCGGCTAACCCCAAGCTGTGCGCCTCCTTTTTGGATAGGTTTCCCGCTCTTTGGAACCTTAGCACCCGATGGTAAAGGTTGCTTGTAAATCCCTCCATTAATGAATTTTCCTCTATTTTCATCATGCATCAACCCCTCCATCATGTTCAATGAGGGCCCCCTTTTGAAAACCCCTAACATTTCTTCACCACATTCTTTCCCCAAGGAATCCATTGTCGTGTACATGTCGCCCATCATTCTACATAGAAACAGTTGCAGATCGGGCATGAACCACCGCAGCCAAACCATCATCCATCTTATCCAACATGTCAAGGGTCATGCCTCCTTATCTATCATTTCCATGTCCATCATTTTCATGTCCACCAATCCTGCACAGAAGAGAGCCACCGTCGGTTGCATTTGCTCTTCGTGTAATACCCACTCACGTTTTGCTTTTAGTTTTGGGATGCCGTACTTTTAGGCATTGGTTTCAGTTGTTTAGCCAAATTCTTTTAGGCCACATTTCATGTGAGCTGATATTATTTCATTTGATGATGATACTTGTTTTATGATGTCGTGATTTTACATTATGCATAGATATATGTGATGATGTTATCATGTTGATTATTATATGTCAATTTCAAATTTTGATGTACTTACCCCATACTTGCATGTGTATGGTTGTCTTCTATGTGAATACACTTGCTGATGTGTTGTTGTGGTAGAGGACGGAGACATAGTTACTTGCTTCGGTGAGATCCACACATTCGACCGATCCCTATCATTGATTGCGATATTATATCATGTATGTACATGTGTGTTCTTTTGGTGGCAGGATTGTAGGTACAGGGCATCGTCTTCCCTGAATTGGCAGGAGTGAGCGTGCCCATAAATATTCATCTCAATGGTAAAGAG
>MU223935.1:2058396-2070644 GCA_018584345.1 Thuja plicata | reverse complement strand
GGATATCCGATTGGGATCTGTTGTTATCTCCTCAGCACGGTGGGGTGGACCTTTGTGGTTCCACACGGACGGGTGGTAGTGATTCTTTATCCATTGAGATTCGACGTCCTTGTACCAGGTGCTTGATAGTTCTTTGCGGATGAGCTCTTTATATTCTTTCATCATTATCTATGTATTTCATTATTGTAATCTTGTATTGGTGTATCGCATGTGATACCTAATCTGGAAATTGTAATAGTAAGTAGTTTAGAGTGATTACTACATACCCTGCGACATGTGCAGTGGATGTGAGTTTATAGTAGTTTCATGGTTATCCATGAGGTTTGTATTTATGGTTATGTAAGTTGTATTTGATATGATTAATCAGATGGAATCTTTTGCTATTATGTTAGTTGTGTTTTGCTTTAAGTAATTCAACGTCATGGAACCCTCGAGTCGTGTAATCTATGTGAGTGTAAGACAAGTGTATAAATGGTAATCGCTTCCGCATGATTGTATGTTCTTTATGTTAATTAAAAAAAAAAAATTATTCAGCACACATAGTGACATGTTTAGGTTAATCTCTCTTGGGTTCCCTGGCGGGGCGTTACACTTCGCGTAGGAGAAACCCTAGCATTGGGAGCAGGTGGGAGTGCCATAACCAATAAAACTTCAACTAAAGTTATTAAATAGTGAAAAAAAAATTAAGCTAGGGATGTACTCCCTAGGCAGAATGAAAATTCCCCACTCCATCTTTTGGATTTTATATTTCTAATATGATTGAAAGAGATTATCTCTACGTGGTTGAGTTGGTTGTTGCATAGAAGGCCAAAAGAAATCAAGATCAATAGACCCTTGAGGTATGGAAGGATGATAGAGACTGATTAACAATAATAATTTCACCATTTTGGGGAAATTTCAAACATTTATGGATAGGAGAGACTATAGCTTTCATGGAGGTGGCCAAGGAAGACCAATTCTGAGTTGAAAGTGATCAAAGGTTGGGATGACAACAAAGGTGACATCTAGATTTTTACCACCAACCTCTATGGGAAATGTAATAGAACCATGGGTTGGATAAAGAAAACCATAAAATTTTTGGATCATAACATTTTATTTATCATAGAAATCATGTTGAAATTGTCTATTGTAAAGATGTTATTTAGTTATTACATGTACCATGGAAGTAGGGTCAATAAGAAGACCACAAGAATAGAGATCATTAACCTTTGCAACAATGTAAAGAAGACTATCAGGTGCTTTAATTATCTCACTAGGGTCAAAGGTAATGCAAATATTAGGTTTGAGTTTGGGTTAAGGTTCAGTTTGATCGATGAGGCTGAGACCATTATTAGCTTCAATACACTTATCATCATAGTCAACAACATGGGTGGGAGAAAAAGGCAAAGGCTAGGTTGCCTCAACGTTATTGGTTGAATGAAAGTGAAAGGGATTGGTATAGATTTGTAAATTTTTGTTGGGAGGTGCCAAAGATTTGTTTCCTTGATCATTAATACCCTCAACAGACATGGTATTATAATTAATGAGGTCTTGATTAACAAATTTCAGATGGAAACACTTTTCAGTATCATGACCAGGTTAACAATGGTATTGACAAAAATATTTGTGATCAAAGGATTTTGAAAAAGGTTTGGATGTGCCAATTGGTTTAACAGGAGGAAGAGTTAACACTTTAGCATTAATCAACTTCAACATCACGTTATGCAAAGATTCAGAAAGATGAGTAAAATTATGAGAAGGTCTAAAAATAGATGACAAAGAAGCCATACCTTTGGATGTTTCTGCCACTTTCTCATCAACATTGTTTGATGAGTTATTGATTTTGATGAATTTATTTAGTTTTTGAAACTTTTGATAGGATACAACATCACTCTTATCAACTAGAGCCATTGGAGTGGTGCTCTCAGACTGACTCACTTGAAGTTGATAATTATGAAGCACTGCATATAATTGAGTAAAAGAAGAAAATCCAGAAAGAAGAATCTTATCTCTAATGTCTTTTTGTAAATTAGAAATGAAAATATGTTACACATCAACATCAGGCACAAGATAAGAAATTTCAGCATGCAGATGCTTAAATCTACCGATGAAATCGGTCACTTTTTTTAAACACCTTGTCTACAATGGATTAAATTAGTCAAATAAATCTTAGGACCAACATTCTTTTCAAATTGTTGGATGAAAGCATTAGAAAGCTTTTGAAAGGAGTAAATAGAATAAGGAGATAAAGAATAATACCATTACAAGGCCTTATCTTTAAAGGTTTTTGTAAACAAATTAGCCATGAACCTATGATCATTAGAGAAATCACTACAGAAGGTTTGAAAAGTTTTGACATGGGTCAAAGGATCACCTTTACCATTATAAGTCTCAAGATGAAGAATCTCCATGTATTGAGGAATAATAACACAAATAATATTTAAGGACAAAGGACTAGAAATGTCACAAGTAGGGATGTTGAACTTGGATTGGGTCATGGAAGCAATTTATTGTTGCAAGGAAGACACAGTTTGAGCCAAACTACTAATGGTAGAATCAATAGAAAGAGAGGTAGAAGATATGTGTGAAATATTTGGAGCATTATGAGAAATTGAAGGAACAATGGAGTATTAAAAAGGATCACTATTGTAAGTGGGAATTGATGAAGGTAAATAAATGCATGGAACACTTGAAGGAATAGTTGAAACTATTGGGTATTACATCATTCCCATATAGTTTCTTTAGTTTGTTTATTTGTTTGTAATTTGATAAGGGTTGTTAGTCTATTTAGGAACTAGTATTTTTTATTTTGTTAAACTTGTCAATGCGAGATTAAGCACATTATTGCAGTCATGCTTATGTATAAACGTCTTCCCATAATACAAATGAGGTATTATACTGCTATGCAAATTGAAATATGGTATCAAAGTGGGTGTAGGAAAATAGTATGAGATCATTTTTCTTATTGTAGTGATATTATTGGAGCTTAATCTATTCTTGTCCTATTCTTTAGGATTTTGGGCACCATAATTAGAGCTGGTTTATTCCATCATTTTCTGTAGTTTTCAATGTCTTGGGTGTCGTAACTTTGTGCCTGTTCTTTGGCAAATGGCCATTTGTTATGCCTTCAGATTAGGAAAGGGTTCACCATCTAAATTTGACCAGTTCATGGTCTCTGCTTTGACATATGATTTTCCATCATTATTCTGGTTTTGCGCATACAATCTCTCATTGATCGATGATCTACACTCTACTCATTCGATCCATAAAACCCAATGATTTTCATTTCATGATCAGTGGCGAAATTCTCATAGATGGTGGGATTAAATTGCTCGACACATTGGATTGGCACTCACTCACCGAATTTATTAGAGCTTAAGATATCATGGCGTAGATTAAACTTGTGTATTGGAGGGATATCATGCGCAAGAAGGATCATATATTTGTGCCTGGAATTGTTGGTCGTGGCTTGTATGGTGGTTAAAGCATGATGTTTTACATTTGGTGACACTCATGTGTGTGACTTTGATCTTGGAAGCATTCCTCTCGATCGTGGGCTTTGAGTGACACGCATGTTTCATAGACGTGTATCTATATCCGCATTCATATTGCTAGGTGTCAATGGGAGTAATTCAAGACTCTTACTAAGCCCAATCTGGTCTAAGGAGTTTTCATGTGCCTTATCTCTCTCTAGAGACATGCTGCGGTATTTCATTTAGCAGCATAGATACCAAAGGCAGACCAAGGTTTTCATTCAACCTATATATTTGAGATTGAATTGAGCAAATAAAGTAAGGAGAAAATATTATCTTCTATTTTATCCAATTTTTTTTTTTTTTTAAATTTACATCTAGATGAGATTATTTCTTGTTTTAATAGTTCTATTGTAAGTATTAGATATGTGTCAGTATACACTTCTTTGTATTTTTTTAATGTTCATAATGGTAAACAAAACTCAAAACTCAACTTGAGTTTGAAGAACTTTGGGATGTGGTCAATGATACCAAAACATGTCACCAAATAGATGCAAACGAACAAACCAAATTTGATCATGATGACAAAAAGGCCAAACTGATCATTTTGTTCAGTGTGTCTGATGAAGTTCAACCCTTTATCTGTGACTCATCCATAACTAAAGATGCATGGGACAAGCTCAAGACAGTGTATGAGGCAAAGAATCAGAATCAGATCCTGAATTTGCGGAGTCAGCTACTTAGCTTGAAGATGAAGAATGGAGAAAAATTGGAATCCTTTCTCAAAAGGATTGCTGAGTTGAGGCTTCCCTACAAGCATTTCGAGAAAAAATGATGATGCATTCTTAGTACCTATTGTTCTATGAGAACTACCCTCTAGATACAAAATATTTGTGACAACTTTTAATGTCATAGAGGCTACACCCACATTTGAGAAGCTTGTAAATACTATTCAAAAAGAAGAGTCTCTAAGCCAGGATCATGTTGAGGAGGATCATGCCATGAATACACATAATAAAGGAAAAAAATCCCATGAAGAAGTTCTTTGGACCTTCCAAATCTAGTAATTCATCTAGACTGCAGAAGAAGTGTCCCATTTATGACAAAGTTGGGCATGATGTGTTAAATTGTTGGTATAAATCCTTCAACAAAGGAGCATTCAAAAAACCACCTCAAATTAAGTCCTTACAAAGTGGAAAACCACAAAGGGAGCATAGGAACAAACAAAAGCAACAAAGCAATGTTTTTGAAGTAGATGATTCTCAAGATGAGGAATACGTGCTTACAATGCTTACTTCAAAATATAGTTCCCAATCAACATCAATATGGTATGTGGACTTGGATACTACCAAGCACATGACTGGTTAGAAGCAGTGGTTTCTCACATTGAAACCACATTATGGTACAATTACTCATGGAGATGATACCCCTCATGAAATCAAAGGTATTGGTGACATCTCTTTGAATTTTGGATGAAGGATTACTAATGTCTTGTACATGTCAGGCCTTACAAAAAATATCCTTTCTGTTAATCAATTTCTTGACCACAACCTTAGGGTTGACTTTGATAACCATCAGGATAAAAATATTTGTCTTATCAAAGATAAGTCTAAACATGAGAAGATTGTTGCCAGTGCTACTAAGTTGGCAAAATGTTTAGGCTTGATACAACTACTAATAATAAAGCCTTAGCGACTCAAGATAGTGATCTTTCTATTTTATGGCATCGTCTATTTGGTCATTTGAGCACTAGCTAATAGCTAACACTTAGTAAGAAAAGCATGGTCAAAGGGTTTCACTCACTTAAGAAGTCGAGTGTTGTTTGTTGTAGTTATATTGCTAGAAAACAACATAGAGCACCCTTCTATTCCAATGAGCATCACGCAAGACAACCTTTGCGACTGGTGCATACCGATCTGTGCGGTCCTGTGCCACCTAGTCACAATGTATACAAGTACTTTTAGCTTTTTTTTATGATCACATAAGGAAAATGTGGGTTTATTTCTTGCATTATAAAGATGAAGCTCTTCCCTATTTCAAAGAGTTTCACACTCATGTTGAGAAAGATACAAACCATTGTATTCGTACCCTCTTCTTAGATCAAGGAGGGGAATACACCAGCACAAAATTCTACATCTATCTGAAGAAAAATGGCATTAAGCATCAACTGACTACAACATAGACGCCTCAAAAAATGGGTTTGTTGAACAGAGAAATCACATCATCGTGGAGATTGTCCGCGTATGCTAAAAGATTGTCATCTAGAACAAGCATATTGGGATGAAGTTGTTCATATTGTAGTTTATCTTTTGAATCATGCACCAACCAAAGCTCTTGAAGGAATCACTCTAGAAGAAACATGGACAGGGGTAAAGCCTTCTATCTATCATCTTCGTATGTTTGGATGCACTTCCTATATGCATATTCCTAAAAACAAAAGGAAGGATATTAATGAAAAATCCATGAAATGTATTATTCTTGGTTATAGTAGTGATTCTAAGGCATATCGCCTCATGGATCCCAACACAAAGAAGATTTACATTAGTAGGGATGCATTTTTTGATGAGAATAATTTCAATGCAAGTTCTCCTTCCATACCATCACCTACTTCAGAATGTTCTCCTATTTTCAACATGGATGGAAAAAATGATGGGAATCTTGATAGTCAATCAACACCCACAAATATCAAAACACCTAAATGGTATACTAGTACCATTCATGATGCTAAGCTAGACAAGGTTCTAGACACATCCATTTTAGGACCAAGGACTCACAACATGGATCACAATGAGGTAAATCTAACCTTGATGACTTTAGTTGTTGAAAATTTTGAACCATCTACTATACAAGAAGCACTAGAGTCAAAGCCTGGGAAAGAGGCTATGGATGCATAATATCAATCTTTGATGAATAAAAACACTTGGGAGCTTATTGATCTACCACTTGGTAAGAAATATACTGGTTGTAAGTGCATATTTAAAACAAAGTATAAAACAGATGGTATTATAGATAAACATAAAGCTATACTTGTAGCCAAGGGTTATGCCCAAAAACAAGGAATTGACTATGAGGAAATTTTTTCTCCCACTACTAAAATTAAGACTATTAGAATGATATTTGCTTTGGCTACCCAATTTGGTTGGAAACAATACCAAATGGATGTAAAAAGTGCATTTCTAAATGGCTACCTTCAGGAATATGTCTATATGACCCAACCAGATGGATATGTTGCACCTGGAAAAATAGAAAAGGTATGCGAACTTGGCAAGTCCGTATATGGTCTCAAACAAGCTCCTAGAGCTTGGTATATTAAAATTGATGAACATCTTCTACAACATGGTTTCACTAAGCATCCATATGATCCCAATCTCTACCTCAATGATCAAGGGGGGGATATTGTGATCATTAATGTATATGTTGATGAATTGGTTATTAGAGGAAGCTCAGAAGCAATGGTTGAAACAAGAAAAATGATCTTAAGAAGGCATTTGACATGAAAAATCGCAAGCTTTTGCACTATTATCTAGGCTAGGAGGTATGGAAAAAAAAAATCACCATATCTTTGTATCACAAAGAAAATATGCCAAGACATTACTCAAGAAGTTCAGAATGATGGATTCTAAACTTATGTCTACTCCAATAGAATCAGGTTTGTAGTTATCTTCATCTGATTCATCTCCTCGGGTGAATGCAACTTTCTATTAAAAAATTATTGGAGGTTTGATTTACTTGACTTATACCAGACCAGATATAAGTTTTGTTGTTAATTATCTATCTATATTCATACAAGAACCAAAAATATGTCATTGGAAAGCAAAAAAATGGGTTCTAAGGGATATCTAAGGTACCGTAAATCATGTTTTGGAATATAAAAGGAGCGATCAATTCTTCTTGATAGGTTATACATATGCAGATTATGAAGGATCAATTGATGGTAGGAAATCCACATCTGAATTTTTCTTCTTCTTAGGTTCAGGACCAATCTCTTCGGGAAGTAAGAAATAAGCCATAGATGTTCGTTCCTCAAAATAAGTAGAATATTGTACAACTAGTGCAACAGTGTGTGAGGCAACTTGTCTATGTCGCATGTTAGAAGGATTGGGGGTATCATAAAACCAACCTAAATTCCTCTATTGCGATAACCAAAGTGTTTGAAATCAACGTGCTGATATCTTCACCAATTTGCACATGTGAAATTTGAAAGTTTTTAAGATTCACTTGTTAGTAGTTTAAAAATGTGATGTAATAAGGGGGGAATGTTGGGTATTACATCATTCCTGTATGACTTGTTTTTTTTTGTAATTTGTTAAGGGTTGTTAGTCTATTTAGGCACTAGTATTTGTTATTTTGTTAAACTCATCAGTGCCAAATTAAGCACATTGTTGCATTCATTCTTATGTATAAATATATTTCCATAATGCAAATGAGGTATTTGAATGCTCTATGAATTGCAATAGAAATAATAGGGTTAGGAATGCTAACATGTGCAGGGTTGGAATTTTGAATAGAAGTTGTGGTAATAGGAGAAGTATAGGTAGACACACTAGGAATGGAGGTAGAAATAGACATAGAGGTCCCAACACTAGTTGTAGGTGGAATGAAGCCTATCTCTTGAGTACAATCTCTAATAGGCTTGGCATTGTTATCAATGAGATGAGAGATACTATGCAAGATATTCACACCATTTTCATCATTATGAATTATCTTTCTTAAACCTTCTACAATGGATATGAATTAAGGATTAGAGTTTTTCGTGTCCTAACCATTGCTCAAAATTTTCAAAGTTATGGGAAATTGTTTGGACTTGCATAGGAGGAACTCTTAATTCTGCATCTTCATTATGGGAAGAATGGGAAGAGTTGTTCTCAATAATGGGATTAATGTCATTGGTATGCATGTTAGTCTCATCAAGATTCCTAGGAAAAAAAGAAGACTTAAGATCAAAGGAACCCATAAGTCTATGGCTTCACCCAACCAGAATTATATAAGTAGGAATCAAGGTAATAACACTCATGCACAAGGGAATGAAAGAAAAGATAAATCTAATGAAAATGCAAGATTTGAAAGAGATATGCAATTCAACTAAGAAAAGTAACAATGTTTTTATGAAAAGCACATCTAACTATCAAATATAGAGATCTAATGTAAAGCATGCAAAGTATATCTAGATCTAATGACAAAAATGAGAAATATGTAATGCATACAATTTATATTAGACATCAAATCAGATTTGAAATTTTTTTGAGTAGGGTTCACCAAAATGTATAATGGGAAAAAGGAAGCAATGCAAAACGATAGGTAAACTACCTCCCTTTTTATTAATTATACATTTGGAAGGAAGATGCTCACTAGGTTCAAGAGGAGACTCAAACAATAAGTGGGAAAATGATTCCTTCTTGCTAATTTATGTGATTTATGAAATGGAAATTATGTAATAATGTGATTAAAGTGATTAATTAGACAAGTTACATAAAACTAGAAATAACAGGCTGATACAGGTAGACAATGAGCAAGAAAGTACAAAAATGGAAAGTAGATCTTAGATCTGACCTGTAGGTGAGATTTGAGTTGAAAATTATAGGGACAGGCCAAAATTCATTCTATACCTAGGGACAAATCGCCAATGGTGCTCTGTACCTACAACTTTGACTAAAACTTTTTGGGTCTTCCGACTATGTTTGATATTTTCAATCTTGATTTGGTGGATCCGCAACCTATTCTTGCACACAAAAAATGGGGGAAAAGGTTGTATAAATGGATTTTCCTTGGTTAAACCCCTATTTAGGAATCAAACTTGAAAATGTAAAGTAATTGCATAAAAGAAAGCATGTAAATGGTAAATGGTAGATTTACCTTGCATAAGCCCTCATGGACAGATGTAGAAATGACTCATACCCATGAAGATGATTGAATGTGATTTAAATCTAAAGAGTTAACCTTGGAATGTGATGTAGAATCAATGATTCCCTCACAAATCCATGGATCTATTAATGCCACTTCTAAATCTTAAATGACAATACACTTGAAAATTGCTTGCAATGAAGGAGAGAGAAGGAGAATAGAAGAAGGATCTTCTTTCTTGATTGAGAATTACTCTAATTTTTCAACATGGGAGAGAAACTTGCTTCAATTGGATACTAGTGCCTTTGACTTGAATTATTTTGAAGAAATTGAGACTTGGAGGTCTTGATCTTGGATGCTTGCCTTAAAATCTTGAATCGAAATGCTTAATTTCTCTTGATTGCTTGAAAGTCTTAATAGCTTGATTGAAAAAATGCTTGAGTATGGTTATGGTATGCAAAATGGGGAGAGATAAGGTCTTTTTATACTTCATAATTTTGGGATTAAAAAATGATCTAGGCTAACCACAAAATCAAAATTCTCGCTAATACCCCGACATCGGGTCCCAGGCACAATTTGGGCGCTAATTTCCTGGGATAAAACCTTGGTAAATGGGATAGATTCATTGGGGATGCCGAGATAAAAAGAAATAATTGGGGGGAGAAAGGATAGGCTTCTAGGATCAAGCATAATAGACATTCAGATCTTGAAATCATCAAAATTGGGTCTAATGGGTCCTAGTAAAGTATCCAATAATGGGTACTAAATTTTTAGGAATAAAAAGTTTAAAATTCATGCATGAGGTAAATATATGTAGACATGTATTTATTGTAATTTTCAAATGTAATTTTTGAAAGTTTGAAAAAAAATTGTGTGCAAGTTACAATCTATAATTCCATTTATATTTTCAATTGTTGATTGCAAGAAGGGTTGGTATGAAAAGGTTGTGGTCACTACACATGTGATGCATTGAGAAGTGATGTTGGTTGAAGTATGAGTCAAGGAGGTTGGATTGAGGCAAGAGGTGCAAAGGAGCTAGTATGGTGGTAGGTGAGAATTTTTTTGGTTTCAATGCTCCTAGGATAAAATGCATGCAGTCATAGTGATTTACATTCATTACTTCTCTTAACAAATTATGATATCTATATGTATCTCTTTCTCATATAGATAAGCTAGAAGCTATCCCATATCTCAAACATTTTATATCTATTTGAACCCACTTTCCATTGTACCCTAACAAGCATCTTATATTTTCATAGTTTAGGTGCCCCCAAGGTTCATAAATTATTCATTTCATAAGATACAATAAGAACACAAATGTAATGGAATGAATTCCCATTCTTTGACATCAGGGTTAATATTTTTCAAAACACAACCTTTCATATTCTATTTTAATTTTTTATTGGTTATGTGCCTCTAATCAATGAAACCTAGAACATTCATGTTTCTATAGTGATTGTACTATCATAGGAACAAAAAAACATGATATAAGAGGAGGTTCCAAGGCTTAGAAGACAATAATGCAATTGTTGTTAAAATAGAGCTAGAACTACATATAGAACATGATAGAGCATTGAATGCATGCACTATCCTTTCGTAGTTGTATTTTATTTTTTTGGGAAGTTTTTGTTTAATTGTTTTATTAGTCTTTGTGGTGTGCCCTCTCCCATCAAGTCCTCTTTTTTATTCTTGTGATGATTTTGTGTCTATTATAACATCTAGGCTATCTTATTTAAGTTCATACTTAGGGTTTTTCCAAACTTGTATGTTATATTAAAATTTAGTATTGTTCCTTGTCATTCACAAAATCTAAGGAAATATTTTCCCATGTTTATAAAGATATCCTTGACCTGGTAACTTGGATAAATATTCAGGGGGTTTTTGCACTTTTATCTAGATTTTATAATATCCATATTTCTATTTTAACATCACAATAATTTAGTATTACTTAAACAAGCATAAAAAAAACTAGAGAGCAAAAAATTATATCAATGTTTGTAGGGCTTGAAAATGATTGTCTTGGAATATTTTTTTTTGGTAAGCTCAGCTAATATATGCTTTTCCAAATTCACTTCCCTCTCTAGTCTTGTTAAGCATCCAAGGAACCCTTCACCAAATTTTCAAATAGCCCATTATCAATCAAACATTCTAAGAAATGTTTTGAATGAACAAGGCCAAGTGCCTAGACAACCAAATAACTATTCTAAAAAACTATACTCATACCCTAAGCCATGTTTTACTAGTACACTATGTTAAATTTATACTTGGTGTCTATAATATAAGTGTGCATGGGGTAATTGAGCTTCTCCATTTGATGCAGTCAAGCTCAAAGGATCCAATAAAGAACTATCCAAACTTGCAGTTGTAACCACCTAAATTTGGTCTTTTCCAACTATGGACCCTATTTGCCCTAAGTGTGATCATACCCTCGATTATGTCCAAACGACCCTGTTACTGCTTAGCATAATTCTTCTAATCAATTTAATGTCCTAGGTGATTTTTATCACTAATTTATATTAACTATTATAGCCATACAATTCAAATCAATTTTGACCAATCAAATCAAATCAAAATCAAACATGGCTATAGTATTTAATTATAAAGGAATTAAATAAATTCCTAAATCAAATACCCACTTGCAATTAACCTATTCCCCTAGCCTATTTAATTTAATTAAAATGGCTATAGTCCCCTAATTATTAAAAAGAAATTCCATTGTTTAAATAATTAATTCCTATATTCTAAATGAATTAAATAAGTTTATTTCATTTATTAGTATTCCCTCAAACCCCAACCTAACCTATCTCAACCACTTCTACCCTGGGTTGTAACCCTTCTCAACCCATTCACCCATGCTAATCTAATCCTAATCTTAATTCTAGTCCTAACCCACCTCCTAATGTTGTCACATTCCATTAAGGAATGATTAGCAACTCAACCCACTTGAGAAAGTCC
>MU223935.1:2028002-2050212 GCA_018584345.1 Thuja plicata | reverse complement strand
AGGAAAGATCTTCGGTATTGATTGAACCAACACAACCAGTGAACTTGGGCACTATTGAAGATCCTCAGATAGTTCATCTAGCATAATCTCTATCTGAAGAAGAGAAGATACAATTCACAGAGTTCCTGAAGGAGAAAAAGATCAACTTTGCATGGTCTTACACTGATATGCTAGGGCTAGATCCTAATCTCATCATGCATCACTTATCTATAGCTCCAGGGATCAAGCCTGTGAAACAAAAACTCAGAAAAATGCATCCTCATGTTGCATTATTGGTGAAAGAAGAATTGGAAAAGTTGTTAAAAGTTGGATTTATTTGAGTCATTTCCTATGCAGCATGGATCTCCAATGTAGTTACCATTTCAAAATCTGATAAATCTATTAGGATCTGCACAGACTTTCGAGACCTCAACAAAGCATGTTCGAAAGATGATTTCCCTCTCCCAAATATTGACATGATCATAGACCTTACAGCCGACTACCAGATGTATTCTTTAGTGGATGGATTCTTGGGTTATAATCAAATCAAGATCGCCCCTGAGGATCGAGAGAAAACTGCATTCACATGTGCATGGGGCACATTTTGCTGGAACGTCATGCCATTTGGGCTAAAGAATGCTGGAGCAACATATCAAAGAGCTATGACAACAATATTCCATGACATGATGCACAAAAACATGGAGGACTATGTCGATGATACACTGGCTAAATCCAAAGAAAGAGGTACTCATATTGCTGATTTAAGAAATATATTGGATCGAATGGAACAGTTCCAACTCAGGATCAATCCAAAGAAATGTGCCTTTGGGGTCCAATCAGGCAAGCTCCTAGGATTCATAGTATTGGCAAAGGGAATCAAGGTAGATCCGATGAAGGTAAAAGCTATTCTCGAGATGACTCCTCCATGTAATATCAGTCAAATGAGGACACTACAAGGAGACTCCAGTCTATCAGGAGATTCATGTCCCAACTTGCAGATAAGGAAAAACCCTTTACTAAGCTACTACATAAAGGGGTTGCATTCAACTGGGATGAACACTATGAAACCAACTTCATAGAATTGAAGGGGTACTTGGCTGCTCCGCCTATTCTTATGGCTCCTACTCATAGAAAGCCCTTAATCCTATACATTTTAGCTACAGCTACATCCCTAGGAGTATTGCTAGCACAAGAGGATGAAACAAAGAAAGAGTGAGCTATCTACTACATTAGTAGAACTCTAGTCACTTATGAGCTCAATTATAGAATTATTGAGAAAGCATGCTTAGCAGTCATCTTTGCATCACAAAAATTGAGACACTACATGCTCTCCCATATAGTAAAGCTCATTGCTAATATTGATCCTCTAAAGTATCTTTTGAACAGAACAACATTAACAGGCCGTTTGGAAAAATGGGTCCTAATTCTAAGTGAGTTTGACATTGAGTATGTCAAACAAAGAGCTATCAAAGGATAGCTACTTGCAGATCAATTGGCTGATTCACCGATCTAGGATGATGAACCATTACTAAATGAATTTCCTGATGAAACAATCATGCATCTCACCGAACATCCATGGAAGATGTATTTTGATAGTTCGTTTACTCAACAAGGATCTGGAGCAGGGGTTCTCTTCATAAAACCACAAGGGTACAGAATTCCCAAATCTTACAAATTGATGTTTCCATGCACCAACAATATCTTAGAATATGAAGCATTGGTCAATGGCCTCAAGCTTGCCATGGAATGGAAGATTATTGAGTTACACGTATATGGTGACTCCCAACTTATTATCAATCAAATCAATGGGGAATATCAAACAAGAAATGAAAAATTGATGCCCTACAAGAAACTAGTTGATGATCTGAAGAAAAACTTTGTCTTCGTCACCTTCCAGTAGATACCAAGATCAGAGAACAAAGCTGCAGATGCTATGGCTACCTTGGCATCCATGTTACAACTAGAGGAACATCAATTCTGCTATGACTTCTTGGTGGAAGAAATATCCTATCCTGCCTTTGCCAATCTAGAATACCAGGTAATATGTACCTTAAATACCCCAGATCAATCTTGATATGCCAATATGATTGCTTATCTTTCTGATCAAACTATTCCCACCAATCTATCTAGAAATGAAAAAAGATCCCTGATTAGGACAACATTGCGTTATGTCCTCATAAATAACAACCTATATCGACGCAGTCTTGATGGAACACTTCTTTGGTGTTTAGAACTTGAGGAGTCTGATCTAGCCTTAAAAGACATCCACGAAGGTGTATGTCGATCACACTTGAATGACTTTTCATTAGCTAAGAAACTTCTTAGAGTAGGCTATTATTGGCCTACCATGGAGAAGGATGCTATTCAATTTTCAAAAGCATGTCTTAAATGCCAAACACATGGGAACCTTATTCATGCTCCTGCCAGAGAACTCATACATTTTATAACACATTGGCCATTCCAGCAATGGGCCTTTGACTTGGTTGGACAAATATATCCCAACTCTTCAAATGGACACAAGTTCATCATTATGGCCACTGAGTATTTCACAAAGTGGGTCGAAGCCATGCCACTAATCAAAGCCACTGGCAAATAGGTGGCTATGTTCATTTTGAACTACATTATTTGTAGATATGGGATACCCTCTTCAATTGTGACAGACAATGGGGGCCAATTTAAAAATCAAGACATTGATGACCTCTGTGAATAGTTTCATATCACTCGACATTTCTCCTCGGTCTATTATCCTCAAGGTAATGGACAGGCCGAGGCATCGAACAAAAATATTCTCAAAATCCTACATAGAACTGTAAGCAACTCTGGCAGAGACTGGCATCTAAAACTGAATCTGACACTATGGGCCTACAGAACAAGCATCCAGACACCAACTGGAGCCACACCATTTGCTCTAGTCTATGGCACTAAGGTAGTATTACCTATTGATGTTGAAATCCCATTTTTGTGGATATCTTTATAAGGACTGGTTACTGATGAGCAGTACCACATTGATCAGATAAATTCTCTGAACCTCCTAGATGAGCACAGGAAACAAGCATTCGATCACCTCAAAGTGTACCAAGCAAGAATGTCCAAAGGTTACAACAAGAAGGTTAGCCACGCAAGTTTGAGGTGGGAGACCTTGTCCTAAAAGAAAATCCTAAGAACCAGCCTAACATAGAGCAGAAAGGAAAGTTTGAACCTACCTGGCTGGGACCTTATGTTATCACTGCTACTTTTGGGACTGGAACTTACCAATTAGCTACACCTGAGGGAGATGTTCTTCCAGATCCTATCAACACTCTACATTTGAAGCGGTTCTATGCTTAAATGTTCAACTAGCAGAGCCTATATAGAAAAAATTTCTTGCAAAATACCAAAAACATTCAGAAAATTGATCCTGAAGAAATCCAAAAATAGTGGAAAAAGTCCTTCAAAATGGGTATCCTTGGTGAAAACCTGGTAAACAAGCGCCTTGATACTACAAAAACATTCAAAAAAGAAAAAAAATAACAAAAAGAGTTGAAAAAAAGAAAAGTGTCTTGATGAGCACCTAGTAAAACAGGCATCTTGGTAGCAAAAAAAAAAAGAAAAGAAAAGATCTTGCCAAGTGGTGAAAACCTGGCAATCAGGCATCACTTGTGTCCTGCACTCCATCTATCAATGCACTACTAATACTAGGCCTTCATAATTTTTCCTGTGGTCATACGCTGACTTCATTTTCCTACATGACTATCTTATCCTCGTTTGGGATTTGTCTATCTTTACGTCCTAGGAATAAGTCATTCTGCACTAGGGGAATCTTTGTTGGCATAGTCAGTTACGGTTGCTAAGTTTCTCTAGGCTGGTTTGCATCACGAACACAAAGTTTCTTAACACATGCAAAACAATGTCACTTTTTCAAAAACCAAGGTGTCTTTTCATAACATGGGACATGACAACATTCCTACAAAGTTGTATTGGATCGCAAACATGAACGGATTATCCTATCAACAACACAGACATGGAACACCATGTTGCTTATATTTTAATTTTCTGATTGATGAATCTTTACTGTGCTTTACATGTGGATGAACAAATACTACTTAAACACATAGTTTGCTCATGGTTTGATTATGACTCTTTTATGTCCTGATGATATTTTCGACTAGGGGCATCTAAGTAATTATAAATTTTATTTGATTGATTCACAATTGCTGATTTATTATGTCTTCTTAGTTACTCAATGACGTCTATGCAAAGACAAAGAGTCACAAGGATTGGGGGCATAATGTTTTCTTGAATTTCTGTGTATGGTGATTGTTTCATATGATCCTATAAATTTCACCTAACTTGGATGTTTATCGTAAGAGCTACCACTATAGGTGGATAGCCGCATATATCTCGATCTTTGTTATGTGTAAACTATGGTGAGTTTGAAACAATTTCCTTGTTTGTTTTCTGATCCAGATTCTCACTAAGTTATATGAATCATAATGTACCCAAGGATATGAATTTTCAAGGTCATTGCGGGTCCAATATCTTACCTTACTCAGAATTTGGTATATTAAAAGGTGACTATTTTTATCCTGGCTTCTATGCCTTGGTAGCTAACTCTATTTATGACATTTCAATAAAACATAGTATTCATATTATCATAATATCAGCGGGTATTAGTGATGGTTGTACAATCAGGTGGTATCCATTTTGAAAAGCGCCCAATGATGATAAAAATGTTGCAAAATTTGCTAATCAGTGACAAGTCCTAAGAGTCTGCATATAGCTGCATTTAGAGTTTGCATGATGCATTTATCAACAGAAATAAAAGCATAAGGAAATTTAAAATAAAAAATGGTTTCTATCTTCTTCTAAATCCAAGTTAATTACATAATCAATGATTCTCAAAATCTCTGATCTATCGGGAACAAAATCAAACTCACATTTTCATGTAATAAACTTGGTACTCGTGTGTTTATTTTTAAACACACCTTCTTTTTCCTCTTCTACTCCACTCTTTCTTGCCCACCCGCTTCCTGCAAGTGTTCTATTCTTTTCAACTGAGGGATTTATTTCTTTTCCTTCGATTTCATTCCTGAGGGGGCATGATCACACTATCATCAATTAAATTTTTTCTCAAAATAGCATCAAAATGACTTCGTTATCAAACAAACTAGGGGCATAACAGTTTCCTTGACTAAGTCAGAACTGTTGGATAGAAAGCTTTGGTTCTCATGAGCTGGATATCTTATGTTTCCTCATTTTAGAAGATTTTTATCAAAGCTCCTAGCAGCTTCTTACTGATTTTTGAACAATAACCAAGTTCAGAATCAGTATTATCATTTTTGGACGACAACCAAGTTCAGAAATGGTATTTTTAAAATATTTTTTTGATATTTGGATGACAACCAAGTTCAAAATCAATTCTATCAGTTTGGTTTGATCAAGTGCAAGATCTCATCAACATTTCGTTCGACAACCAAGAACGGAATCCTCAATCTTTCTGAAGTCAAAATCAAAAACTTTCTTTGAATCAATGCGCTGCTTGCACATCAATTCAAAGAGGGGCAAGTGTAACCACCTAAATTTGGTCTATTCCAACTATGGACCCTATTTTCCCTAAGTGTGATCATACCCTCAGTTATTTCCAAATGACCTTGTTACTGCTTGGCATAATTCTTCTAATCAATTTAATGTCCTAGGTGATTTTTATCACTAATTTATATTAACTATTATAGCCATACAATTCAAATCAATTTTGACCAATCAAATCAAATCAAAACAAACATGGCTATAGTATTTAATTATAAAGGAATTAAATAAATCCCTAAATCAAATACCCACTTGCAATTAACCTATTCCCCTAGCCTATTTAATTTAATTAAAATGGCTATAGTCCCCTAATTATTAAAAAGCAATTTCATTGTTTAAATAATTAATTCCTATATTTCTAAATGAATTAAATAAGTTTATTTCATTTATTAATATTCCCTCAAACCCCAACCTAACCTATCTCAACCACTTCTACCCTAGGTTCTAACCCTTCTCAACCCATTCACCCATGCTAATCTAATCCTAATCTTAATTCTAGTCCTAACCCACCTCCTAATGTTGTCACATTCCATTAAGGAATGATTAGCAACTCAACCCACTTGAGAAAGTCCACTTTCTCAAGCTTCACTTCCTTAAGGTCCACTTTCTCAAGCCATCCTCTTACACTCTACTTTGCTTCTTTAAAGCTTTCATTAATGCCTTATTAATGAAAGATGCCTTAAGCCTATGTCTCTCCCATGCCTTATTAATGCCTTGGGCATTAATGGCTCTTACACCTCCATTAATGAGCCCTTCACTCATTAATTCATCTTGTCCCCCCCCCTCTCTCTCTCTCATTCTTCTATAAATAGAAGCCATTTTTGAGAGTAAATAAGCCTTCACCTTAGATTGTAAATGCATTGTTATGCTACTAGATTAATATTAGAATCATATTTCACTTATTATTCCATGTTATTTCATTGTTATTATTCACATGTTTAGAGCTAGATTGCTTGTTTATCATCTTTTTAGCTTGGTTTTGAACTAAATCCTTCATGCTAGGTTGTATTCGTCACTAATTTGTAGCATATTCTGAGGGCTGATATGTTACTAATTACACTCTTCCTAGTTAGCAAGCAATAGGTCGATATTAGTGGTTTTGAATGTTTTATCTAACCTTTTGGACTAATGCAATGACTTATTGAGTGTTTTTGTCTTTCCCAACAGGTTCCCAAATACACACACATAGCAGCCAACAACAAGACAACAACATAAAATCAACAACACAAAGACATAAAAACTTATATCAATTCATATTCATTTTTAGATTCAATTACATACAACATGTTGGGCTGTAAGGCCTTCCTGGTTAGGGCCAAAACAACAAAAGCATCAACAAGATCTTGTAGGATCCAACATCTCAGTCTACTCTTTAGCTAAGTGGAAGAAACCAAATCTAAACTTGTGTTCGCAAGCCTCCAAGCAATCTTCTACTTCTATCTACCCACTTACAACTATCTACTACAACTTATAATCTTTCAGCTTATTAGCTTATCTCTGACATCCTCTATCTATCCCTTCCTCTCTAATCCCCCTTAAACATCAACCTAGGCTCTCTTTTATATAAACTTTCCACAATTCGGCATACAATTGAAATAACATAACAAAACACAAGTTGGCATCAAGAACACACACAACCAACATGTTATCCATCAGTCAGCCTCCAATGATCATTAAATCTGCATAGGAGATTGAACCAAACAAGATATAGGTCCTCACATTCCGCACACACAACCACAAATTAAATGTGTCAGTCGGCTAGCCCAACAGATAGCATAAACCCCATTGGTGATCAATAACACCAAAAACATACCACTCAATGAGAGGCACAACCAAGCTGAGCTCCACCAAACATACACCACCAAGCAACACAAAGAACCACTCGATAACTGACCCCGAGTAACCAGTCACTGATACCGAGCCATAAGTAACCGAGTCAACACGTAACCAATCACTCCACCAAGGAACTCTAAGGTATTTACTGACCAGATTACTGAGCTCCCAAGCAACAAGAAACACCAAACCAAAATATATTTTGGTGACACAGGATTTCCAACTACCCTAGGATACTCCTGCATCAGACACCCCAAGTGCAAAACAATGTTCTCAGTAGCTGAAAAAACATCTGTTGGGATTCAAAATGTAGATCCCAAACTATTTTTTGATATAAATGTCCTCCAAGTCCTCAACCAACACACTCTTCCCTCAGTTCTTCTCCTACTTCCTTTTTCCACTAGTACTCTCTAATGTACCTTTAGATCTCCAAATCTGAGTTTCTGCACTAACCATCTTAGATCTGCTACCAATGCTCAAGTTCCTCCTTCCTTTGCCTTCATCCTTCAAAGGAATCATAATAAACTTTTATCCATCTTTTAGGATATTAATCAAACTCCTTTTACAGTCATGAATAGCCTCTCTATCATACTGCCAAGGTCTCCCAAGTAAAACATGACAAGAGCTCATCTCCATAATGTTACATAATACTTCATCTCTGTAAGAACCAATGTGAAAACCCACCATGCACTACTCCTTCACCTCTATGGGATGACCATCTTGTAACCAACTTATCCTATAAGGACAAGGATGCCTCAACCTTTTCAAACCAAGTTTCTAAACCATCTCCTCAACAACTAGGTTGTATGTACTTCCTCCATCAACAATCACCTTACAACATTTACCACCAGACTTACACACAGTCCTAAACAAGTTCTTTCTCTGACAAGAATCAGCTTGCTTCGAGGGCATAAAAGTTCTCCTAAGAAAGAGAGTCACACCCTCCACTTCAGGTTCATTCTCAGTAACCTCATTCACCACAACATTTTGGTGACTACCGACCTTCCTATCTGCATGGGGACATTCAAATGATCGGTGTCCTTCTTCACCATAGCTATAAAATGTACCTCTAAACACACGTCTACATGTCTTTCTCCTCAGTTCAATAGATTTTAGTTCATCTTCAACTTTTGGTTTATCCTTCACCGACTATTCTTGCTTCTCTTTCCATCGGGAATTACCATTATGACTTCTTTTCAACCTATCTTCTACCTTCAATGCATATTGATAAGCATCTTCTACCGAGTCAATCTTCAACATACCAATACGATCCTGGCCATTGAATCTCAGACCATTGACATACCTCACCACCTTTTCCTTAGAAATTTCTCTATGCCCAAACCGAATAGTCAACTTGTAGATATCCTCGGTATAATCTTCCATAGTTATCTCCTTCTATTTCAGAATCTATAATTTCTGAAACAACTCAAGCTCATAATCGACAAGAATGAACTTAGCCTTTAGTTTTATCACAATCAACCTCCACTAATTGATCTTCATGTTACCATCTTCTTCTCAATCTCTCTGCAACTCTTTCCACCATAAAGCATCATGTCCTTTCAACTTAGTCTCTACTAATCTCACTCTAAGTGGATCTTCAATGTCTTCCATCTCAAAGTAGTCTTCTAACTCACTTATCTAATCAATCAGATCCTCGGGTCTCAATGTACCTAAGAAATTGGACACCTCCATTCGGTAACTTGTACTCAACTAAGTCATAGGTCTCAGCAACCGATCATATCTGTTTCCTCCTGATCTTTCCATCTGATTGGCTTTGTTATCTTCATTAGACCCAAAAGCTTCAAAGTCTTCAACAACTTCTTCATAACCATCATCCATTCTCGAACCTCTATGTAATCCAACATTTTTGATACCTTCTATGATTTCATTCTTCATTGCCACCATTTCAGATCTAAATCTTTTTTTTATGCTTTCTTCCACTTCATCAAAAAGATCTACAATCGCCCTAGCATCCAATCTTCTCAGAGGCATCTCTCCAAGTCTTCAAAAACCCTAGCTCCACAAGAAATGAACTAGCTCTGATACCACTTGATGTAGTCAAGCTCGAAGCATCCAATAAAGGACTGTCCAAACTTGCATCCAACAATAAGACAATATCAAAAACTCAACAATATAGAGAAAAAAACTTATATCAATTCATATTCATTATCATATTCAATTACATGCAACATGCTAGGCTGTAATGCCTTCCCAGTTAGGGCCAAAAAAAAAAAATCATCAACAAGATCTCACAGGATCCAACATCCCATTCTACTCTATAGCTAAGTGGAAGAAACTAGATATGAACTTGTGCTCGCAAGCCTCCAAGAAATCTTCTACTTATGTCTACCCACTTAGCACTATTTAATACAACTTACAATATTTCAGCTTATCATCTTATCTTTGACATCCTCTATCTATCCCTTCCTCTCTAATCCCCCCTAAACATAAACCTAGACTCTCATTTATACAAACTTTCCACAATTAAGCATACAATTGAAATAACATAATAAAACACAAGTTGACATCAATAATACACACAAACAACGTGTTATCCATCAGTCAGCCTCCAACAGTCATTAAATCTACATAGGAGAGTAAACCAAATAAGATATAGGTTCTCACATTCCCCACATGAAACCACAAATTAAATTTACTATTCGGTCAGCCCAACAGATAGCATAAACCCCATTGGTGATCAAGAACAACGAACAAAGATCACTCGGTGAGAGGCACAACTGAGCCAATCTCCACTGAGCAACACAAAGCACCTCTCGGTAAATAAGATCGAGTAACCAGTCATCGAGACCGAGCCATCAGTAACCAAGTCAACAGGTAATGGAGCACTCCACCAAGGAACTCCAAGGTAGTTATCGACCAGATTACCGAGCTCCCAAGCAATAAGAAACACCAAACCAAAACATGTTTTTGGTGAGACAAGATTTCCAACTACCCTAGGATGCTCCTGTATCACCTTTTTTTTGTGATTCCTAGAATCTTGTGAACGATTCTCAACAAGGGATCCATCTCTTCAGACAATAAATTTGTATTCCTTCAAAATGGTAGAAATCATAGAAAATAAGAAAAAAATAAAGCTTGCTACAAGAATAGAAAAATTTAAAAAAAATCTTTCAAATAGTTGAAATGGAAAATCAAATGTGAGAAGAAAATTGAAAAGGAAATATTGGGATAAGTTGCATCCACAAGGCTCAACCATTCTAAGTAGTCGAGACTTAGAGTTTGCTAATTAAGCCTGACCAACTTTAAAATATACCAAATACGTTAATGTAAGAAAAGTGAAATATATATAAACCAATTATTTTTACAATGATGGATATAAAGGGATCTATGATGTATAAAATTTTGATAGAATCTTAAGCCATTGAAATTAACACACACAATAACTGATTACATGAGGACTAGAGCACAAATATAAAATTGTAGGCTTCCTTGACAAAGAGAAGATTTTTCCTCCTCATCTATGTGATAACTTGGAGCAAAGATCCATTCCTATTTTATATGTATTAGTAATAACTTTATTCAACTTAACTCCCCTAAAATATGCCTACTTCATTCGATATTAAAGACCTCAGTTTTAATATGTCAATTTATCCTCTTTAATATGCATTTCGTTCTTTGTGTAACCAATGTCTTTATTGAAGATTGTCTAAATATATTTACATGCCTCTTTTCTACTATCGACTACGTGAGTCTTCTTAACATGAGATATTCAGTAAAATATAGAAAATATAATTATTACTTTATTAATGTTGTCAAGCAAAATTTGGATCATAAATAAAGTGAATTCAATAAAATTTATATCTCTAAAAAATTGACATATATAATTTAAATAAAGTATTTTAATTTCTTTTAGGATTTTCAAGTAATTAAAATAATATCTACGATAAGAATAAATAATTTGAATAATTAAGTTCATTGTTGTCCACAAAATAGAGTATAGACATTGGTCTAAAGATAATCTATATCTAATAAAAAAGAAGGGTTCAAAATGCAACATTGGAAAGACAAAATATAGTTTGGGAATTTTACCTAAGGGCCACATCCCCTATTGTAGCAATTGTACCATAATAAATATTAAGAAACTTATTGGTGTGTATAGTTTCATGATTGTTTAGCACCCACTTTTGTGTGTTTTTAGTTTAACATGCATAATAGGACTTCATGTGACACTTAATGAACACCTAAATTCAAATATTAGTTCCATTTAAACAAATTTTCATCAAAAATTGATGTAAGCCCATATTTCTAGGTGTTTTCCTATATTATTTTTCCAATTCAACAATTAATTTCCAACATGAGCCTATCTTGTTATTTGTGGCCTTTGTTCTTATTTTCGACCCTGCAATTAGGTTGTGCCTCGAAATATGACATTGCCTTGTTATGTAGGATCTATGATCCTAATTTTGTGTGTGATTGGTGGGAAGAATATTCTCAAGGTGTCCTCTTCTCGAGAAGAGGACCAGGGAATATTCTTCTCTGATGTTTTTACTAAAATTTTAATTAGGGGCCTGTCTCTTGGATTTAGCAAGATTGTTTCCATTTGTGTCGACCTACTTTGAGTTTTGAGCTTTGAAATTTTGTGAGAGGTATTAAAAAATCTATCACTCATCATGTGGACATAAGGAAAGTTTTAATTCAAGAGATCTCCTACTATTTTGCATCTAAGCATTCTCAAGAAAATTTGTAAGCATTCTTTTGTGTTTTCAAGACAATCTTCTCAATGGGTCAAGCTTATTTCCCGCATTTAAGGCCAAGAAAAGGATTCCACCATCAAGGAAGGAGATAATCAAAAAAGCATCCATCTATATTCATTCAAGAATTCAAGTCTTAAAGTCATTCTCTCTCTCTTTTATCAAAGCATTATGGCGAACTACAACATCTATTACACAAGGTTTTGTCTTTCCTGATTTCCTTTTGGGCTTTTGTGTGAATTCAAAGCTATTGCATCAACATACTTAATCATATTCAAAGAAACATTTTCATTTCCAAGACATGATATTCTTCATTTTTCAAATCTATCCTCTTCTATATGACAACACACTTCCATTTTCTTTATTTCATTTCAAGGTTCCTTCTAAACTGGGGTTTGACCAAGGATACCCCCTCTACACAAACATTTTCCCTATTTTTCTCTATGTAGGAATAGGTGGTGAACACATTTGGACTGAATCTATAAAGTATATTATTTGACGAATATACTACAACTAAGTTCCATTAAAAGCAATGGGAATATGATGTTTTTTCACCCTATTCTTGGGAACATGATGCCCTAGAAAACCTCTTCTCTATAGATCAACCTCAAACTAAAATCATAGGTTTGTATTGCTATCTGGTTGTTGTTTTTGGTACCATTAGGTGACTGTCTATTTTCTATCAGTCTATGTATTCTGAAACTTGTCATTTTTTCCTATTTAGTCTTCTATCGTGCATCATCCAATCATATTCCTCCATATGAACTCATTCTAATCATTATAGCGAAGGATCATGGAACCCTCCTAGAGCTTAAGTCTTACTTGGGCCTAGTGGGTCATTTTTCTTCCTATGTGAAATAGGAAATTAGATCAATCCCCCTTGCATCCCATTTCTTATTGTACATTTTTGTGACCCCGATGCATGACATTTACATTTTTATTTGGTGTCTATATCTCATATATTTCACCATTAGATCTAATTTGGATAGCTTTAATTTTCATCATGGAGATTACTAAGTTATATTGGTGTATGATATCTCATATTATTACCTTTCTTCTTACTTCTCTTTATAAATCACATCAAGTAGATAATATTTTATTTTATTTCATGGTTTTTTTTTCCTTCCTGGTATTATTTCATATGGCATCATGATAATATCAAATGTTCTTCCTTATTATAAAACATTTTTCAAAACTTATATCCATATTTCATGTAATTTTCTCATAAAAATTTTAACAAAATGCATGGAATATGTTAATTATATAAGGGTCTTTGTTGAAAATGATGAACCTAAATATGAAATTAACATAAATCACCTTACTCATTTTCCTAGGGTGTCTATTAATCTTGAGGATAGAGATTATACTCCTAACAATCTCGTATTGATAAGACCTAGATCCTCGCCTCCTCAACCCAACTTAATGTATGAACTTAAGGAAGCTAGTTTATGGAATTATTTAGATGATCTAAAACATTCCTCTTTTTATCAAATCACTTTTTAAATATTAGAGATCGTTTACAATTATAATCTCTATTCAAGGAAACCCACTAGAAACCATAAGCCAACTAAGAAAACTAGGAGTCACACACGATTTCCCTATGGAGATTTGAACTTAGGTCTCCATAATGAAAACCCAAAGCTGTAACCAATTGAGCTCAACCCCTTGGAATTATGAAATCATTTTTCATAATCCCGATGTTCAATAGTTTCTTTCTGATTTATCTCCCAAAGTAACATTAAGTAGTCATGAAGCCCTTGATAAACCTTCTTCTTCCCCACCTAAAGATGATAAGAATAGTGATAGGAAGCCTAATCTCCCTAAATAGAACCTTTCCCTTCCTATTCTTCTTTACACTACACATTTTCATAAAGATCAAGATGAGTGTCCTTCCCCCTCTACATTAAAAGCTACTTACAATGAAAATTATGACATTACTTCTCAACAAGGTTATAGTGGAAGAGATCTTGGTATTAATAAGGAAGGTATAAAAGTCCCTATAGACCTACCTACACAAGTTACTACATGTGGTCTATGATTTATATACCTCAAAACAAAACCTTTCCTTCTTCATCCCAACAAGAACCTCCTTTAGATATTATTTACCAACACCTTACGTTGTTACACCTCAAATTGATGACCATTTGGCTTTAGCTAAGAGATTTTTTTGGAGAATTAAATATGATACTAAAATTTATTTCCCTTTCCAAAGAATCAAAGATATCATAATGATTATTTTCATTGTCTTTTCCATCATAGCAATAAAAATTATTTTGCTAATTTTACCAAATTTAGATAATTTTTTCAATATTTAGTGGATAGATCTCTTATTTGATTAAAAAACATCTTATGCATTTTATTGACATAAAAACCATACATTAGCGTTCGTATTTCCTAATATGTTTTTCTCCATCATGTAATATTAGTAGCTTACTTCACTATGGGCTCTTTTGTTTTGTATGATTTTTATTGTGAGAAACCTAATTGGTCCTTTTCCTTGTCCTTCCACTTGGGGGGAAAGGTCTCTCTATCTTATTTATTCTCCTTCTAAAGGATCCATTATCTCTTAGTTGGTTAAATCTCTTATACTAGGATGTAGTTCCATGGATGGACTTGACTGTTGAGGATCTTTCTCTTTAGGAGATTGATATCCTTGTTTACAATAACTTCCTTAATTGGAAGTGTATAGTACATAATGTGGCATCATTTCTCTTTCTCTTTCCAAACTCTTTCTCCTTTCATATGACCCATTTTCCCTTCGTGGACTTGCATCATTTATAATGGTACATTATTTCTAGCATTAAATTCTTTGTTTAACATAAGGAATTTTAATCTTGGTTAACAATATTTTTCATGCTTCAAAGAGCATTTATATTATAAGTTATCTTTCACTTAGGGATTATATGGAATTTCTCTTTCTTTTTCATAAGATTAATTATCTCTTTGTTATATGTATCAATTCTAATGTGGTGTTCTTCCTCGTATGGACTTGTATTGTTCTAAGAGTTGTCTTTTCCAAATATTGATATATTTGTTTACAATATCTTCCTTTCTTGGAAGTGTCTATCTATAATAATTGATCATTAGCTTAGTCTGAGTCTTTTCTCTTGCCTCTATGATTGCAGGAGAAGATGATTTATTTTCCTTTCCTTTCTCTAAGGATCCACTTTCCTTTGTGGAGTGGTGTTTTTTTTATCATGTGAAATTCTTTTCTTCTATGGAATTTTTTCATTTATTTGGGTTTCTATCTTATGCAAGAGGTGCATATCCTTTATCACAACCTCTTCCTTACTTGTAAACAAAATTTCATCCTAAATAAATACCCTTACTTGGGGGCTTAAAGTGTGTCATCCTTCATCAAGAATCCCATTTTCACTTAGCAATATGGGGGTTAAAAGCGTGAATTCTTGTTCTCCTCCCCTTATTTGTCTTGAAAATGTTATCTTTGTTTAATAACTCCTCTTGAAGGTAATGTATTTTAGCAAAGATCTCTTCCTTTCAAGGTTTTCTTCCCGCTTCATGACATTCTTTCATAATTATTTATTCCTAGGCTATCAAGAGTCTTTACTCTTTGCTAAGGTTATGACACACATTGTTGTTTAAGTATATCTCCTTGTTGTTGGATGTAGGTATCCTTGTTATCTTTTTCTTATGATGCCACAATAGTCCTATGTTTCCATCATAAGGAGAGGCATATATCCAGCCTCCTTATACATTATGGAGCTTTATTCATTGATTCCTACAGAGACTATGCTTTCCTTAGGATTGATCATTTTTATAGAGGCTTAGAATAATTGTTTTTATTAATCCCTAGAAAAAATATACTTTCATTAGGACTAATAAATTTTATAGATCCTTAGACTGATAATGTTTAATGGATCCTTGTGGAGACTATGCTTTTATTAGGACTGATCCCCTTTTACAAATTCCCCAAGGAGATAATGTATTCCTTAGGATAAGTTGTCCTATGCATAGATTTTTCAAGGTAGAATTGACTAGCATAATACAACTTGGTAGACTATCAATTCCACCTTCACTCTCTCTTAGGATGCGTAGAACTAGCATAATTCAACTTACTATCCTTTACATTTTTTCCTCTTCTACTTTCCCTTGGATCACATAGCAGAACACAACTTGCTAGACTGTTGGATTCATGGTTTCTCTTTCTTTATTTCCATGCTATCATAGATTTTATAGGGAATTAGATCATGGAGTGTTATCATGTCCTTGGCATATGCTCTTTCCCTTTTCATGTGACCATTTGTGCTCTTGCAATAGTTTCCTGAACATGATACTAGTGGTTGGGACATTTTCTGGATCGAGGTCTATAATGTCTCTCCCATTTGTTTTCTTCATGGCATCCTAATTGATGTGGCTTTGAATTCTCATGCTCATATTGTGTGATCATGTTGGACCTATGTGAGGTTTGAACCTTTGGGTTAATCTGATTTATGCCATTACATTGACAAGTTTTTTATGCTTTATACTTGGTTGTGAGAACCATTGAGCTATGACTAGTTTTATTCCTGATTCGTGATGCTTTTATTTGTATTTGAGATTCTATTGTTTCTCCTATGTAATTGGTTGAGCTGATCTTTTTATTTGGTGACTATTCCTGTATTGTGCTTTTATATTGGCATTGTGAGATGCATCTAGTACAATTGATTCTTGTGTCTATTATGAGATATTTGTTGTGTTTATGACTGGTATCTTCTCTTTTTACTTTTGATGTGATTTGATGGTGTCACTAAGGTTTGTGCTAGTGGCTACTAGATTTTGATTATATCATGATGTTATTCCATGAGTACACATGTGATGTGATTAGTGGTTGCATTGTATGATGCATTTGATTACCACACCTCATTTCAGTTACTGCAACATTGTTGATTTATCTATTAGATTATTATGTTATTAGTATTTTGATCATATCTTCATGATGACACTTTGAGATAATATGTTATAATGATTATCATGGATTCTTGTTATACATTGTACCCATTATGATGTTGGATATATTAGTTGACCTTACTTTCACTAATTTATGCTTATAGTGTTGTAAAGTGATTTATTTAAATGTTTTAAATTTAAATACAATGTTAATGTAATGATATGATGTTTACTGCTTTACCGCACAATTTCTATGCATTATGCCCTTTGTGCTAGTGTGAAGCAAGACAAATTCATAGTTACTCATTCGTGAGATCCACATAATGGTGTCATTCTCCTTTGTTGTTTTCTATCATGTATTTTATGTTCTTTGGCTATTTGTATCATGAGAATCTGCACTCTATGGCTGTTTATTTCAGTGAGCAAGTACTAGACACATTCCACCTAAGTTGCAGGATTTGAGTGTGTCTATATCCTCGATAGTGACACAGGAGCTATTAACTTTGGCCTTACATACTGAGCCAATGTCATCCTTGTATGGATGGCGTATCTATATTATTGTATCATTCCATGTATTATGTAATTGGTAAATCTAGACTCATATTGCATTTGTGATAGTCCAGTGACTACCTATGCATTAGAGTCTTTGCAGGTGTTGCAGATGATTTAATTAAATGTTGATTTTAATGCGTGGGAGAATTTTAATGTTTTTTTAATTTACCGGATAATTTATCGTAGTTGGATTTTAATTAAATTGGAATTAATTTAATTTAATTTAGGGAAAATTTCAAATAGATTATTTAAATTATTTAAATATTCTATTTTGAAAGTCACTTTGGAAAGGTGCTTTATATTTTTTTAAAGCGAGTTCTTTTCACTCCCTTCTCACTTTTGTATTTTGAGATGAATTTATATTTTCTCCCAATTTGTATTGGAGGAATCGATTATTTACTTGTTGGGTGAAATTCGATTGTCAGATTTTGTCATGGAGTGGCTAGTTGGATTCGTGTCAGAATTCCTCTGCTTTGGTGAAGGTTTTCATCTGATTCGGTGGAGTCTTCAAATTCTCCTCTTCATTTTGGTTTTCCTTGTTTGTGTGAGGTAGGGCTCTTCACATATTTTTACTCACTTTTTCTTTTCAAATGAAGTAAAATTCTATAGATTTGTGGGTTGAGAGTTAGCATTCCTACATAATTTCATTGCATTCTATTACTTATTTAATTTTCTATGAGCATTTTGGGTTTTAGAGTCTGACATTTGGGGTTTTAGAAGTATTATGCTGCCCAAATTTCTGTGTTTTCTAAGAAATTAAAATTTATTTGATATTTGTGTTGTTGGGTGGATTTATAACAATGAGTTTTAATTTCGTAGAGAATTTCCATGTTTGAATTTAGGGCATTTTCATAGGCACACCATTTTGCGTGCCGCTCAGATTTGTGTGTCACCATGTTTGGAATGATTGAGAAGTTGAATTTTGAAGTATCCAATTACTAATTGAGGACTTCATCATTGGAATGAATAGGGGACATTCTAGGTATTTATTATGGCAATCAAAAATTGGCCCTTTGATGTTAATTGTTGATTTTCTTACCTTGCCAAATTTTTCCATAATTTGGGATTTAAGTGATTTTTGCAATTTGTTAGCCTTCATCAAGTTTCTTTGAGATGTGTGATGGATTTTCTTAGAATATGAACTCTTGGCATAGTGGCCAATCAAGTAGTTTGGGCTTTTGGGCATTTGTTGATTTCGCTCAATTTTGTCGTCTTGAGTGTTGAGGAGTGCCTTATCTTCCAACTATTGCTTGTTAGTGTTTTGAGCCACCCAAATATTCTAGTGAGATGAATATCATATTTCATGAGAATTCATTCTCTTGGCATAGTGGTCAATTGAGCTATTTGTTGTTGTACCTTTCATTATTTTTGCTTGTTTGTTTGCCTTGAGTGTTTGGAGTTGAGATATCCTCCTTTCTTGCTTGTGTTATTGCTTATGTATTTTGTTTGACACTTTCCACACTTGAGATAATATTTCATTTTACATGTGGATGTAGGTGTTGAGACCACATCCTTGAGCATAGTTGAGCTATGCCTACTTGATGGTGTCTTGAAAGACCCATACTCTTGGCTTGTGGCTAATTGAGTGCTTCTCATATTTTGATGGAAGCTTGATTTTGAACCTTTGGTGTTCTCTGGGTTATTGTTATTTATTTTTCCCTTGTGTTGGCACACTCCATGTTTGAGGTTAAGCTTGCACATGATATGTGGATGTAAGGTGTTTGAGACCGCATCCAGGCATGTAGTTGAGCTATGCTCCTATGGCGAGGTTTGGCTGACCTATGCTCTCAAGTTGAGACCGATTGATTCCCATGTGCATTTTGGGATGTATGGATTTTTACCTTGTTTCTTTTTCTTTTTCCTTATTGTATAATGAAAGGGTTTTGTTTCTTGGGTAGAGCTATGGATTGGCTTCTCATGTGCATCCTGACCTATAAGTGTCTTGATCGGGTAACACAAAGAAGTGCTTAATAAGTGAAAACATAATAAATTGAATGAGGTTAAAACTTAAGGACAACAGTAATGGACTACTTGGCCACCTGAGGGTGTTGATCAAAGGTAAGTTAGTGTTTGGACACCTATGGGTGTTGATTGAAGATACAATATTTGGCCACCTATGGGTGTTGATCAAAGATACATTTCGAGCCTGGCCATATATTACATTAATTGAAGACTCAATGCTACTTGGGTACTGGGAGCCAAGTAATAAAAATCGACTAGAGTCCCCACATGTGAGCCTTTATAGTTCTAAGTAGTACACTAAGCATACTATGATTATGTAAGTTTTATGATTGTATTTGGACATTGGATCACATGTTGAGTATTCTCCATGTGAATTTTTATTCTGCATCTATGTGTTTATACTCAGACTATTGTTTTATCCTTGAGTTGTGTATTTTTATTGGCATGTGTGAGAGCCACTCCTTGATTGCATGTTTGCCTTATGTTTGATGCCAGATTAATATCTTCATGACCACGGTGGGGTGGACCAAAGGGATCCACATGGTAGGGTGGCTTTTCACTTTACCACTACTAGGGACTGGTGTACAGGTGTCAGGATTCCTCCAAAAACAAAGATTTGGATCATTGAGTGTTTATTGTGTATCCTTTATTTTTTGTACCATTGATATATGTACATGTATATGCATTGATGTTCTTGGATTTTAGTTTAGTTTCCTTTATATATTCATTTGATGTATTTATTAATGTAATCGAGTGACTGTAGCCTCAATGTGTTTTGTTCTTGTACTCCCCGATGTGGAGATAGATTATTTTTAGTTGTACATTGGATTTGGCTTATGTTCTATGCTTATATACCATATGTTTTGGAAAAATTTCATAGATCAACTTCTGCACTTGCTTTCGACACCTACACTGCTTAGAGTCTCCACCTGTTGATCAATATTTCTACCTCTCTAGGATAAGAATTTTGTCTCAGAAAGTTCACTAGTCATGAATTGATGTCTACGTAGATCAATGTCTTCACAGTGATAATCAGGGTCTCTACCTACTTTCATCGTCTCCACCCATTTTTGTTTTACAAGCAGTTTTGTGAAGTGGGTGTTTTGCATGAGCTTTCATTTTAGATTCCCGAGGGTGCTTGGATTTCTTTCAGACCTTGTTTACAATCTGTATAGTCAGAAAATGGAAGCACTTCCATTTTAGACTTGTTTAACCTTCTGACTAAGTGGTTTGGGGTCATATAAAGAACCTAGAATGGGTTCCTAATCTTGACATGGCTTCCCCCCCTATTCTGTCCTTCTTTCCACTCCTGTTTAGCCTAATTTATGCATTCTGGACTGCAGACTAGTGATTCTAGGCTTCAGGGTCAGGGTCAACCTTTTAGGTCTATGTTGACCTTGACCCTGACCTAGGTTAGGGTTGACCTTGACCCTGACCTAGGTTAAGGTCAACCTCAACCTCAACCCAGGTTTCAGATCTTGGGGTCTCATAGTTTTGGATGTCGGTCTTTACAAAAAGTATTTTCCCCCTTCTGGGTCGGTTGTTTTGGGTTCTGAAGTCTCAATTCATAAATTATATTTAATATAGGTCCTCTCCTAGGGGTAAAGGCTTTAATGGAAATTTAATTCTCCTATGTTAGCCTTCTTAGAAGATTGTGCCCTAGTTTCATATAAAAGGGAGCCTTCTCCTCTCATTTTCTCTAACCATCATCAAGCGATATTGAAGAACAAAAGTCCTCTATGAAAGCCTATGCATCCTTGAGCAATTAAAAAACATCAGCAAGTGAAGATTCAAGCAAGCAATCAAGAAATATTTGAAGCAAGGATTCATCCATCTACTCAAGCATCCATTTTCATGAAGGAGATCCATTGGAGGCCATTGAAGGATTCAAGCTACATAGTGCCCTTTTGGTGATCTCTTCATCCACCTTCTTCCAAGCCTATTCCAAATTCAAGAACCCATTCAAGACTTGGTGTTGGAGATCTACAAGAAAGAGATTGAAGACATCCTACCTTTCTACATTCCACATTTTGAAGCATACTTGTGGATTCAAGGATTCAAATTTGCCACAAGGAATTTTACAAGCAAGGTGAATTTAAGCATTTACTTTGTCCATTTTTGCAATTTTCAATTACATATATTTGAGGTTAATTCCAAAACTGGGGTTTGACAAAGGAAAACCCCTCCCCCACAACAAACAATCCTCTTTTTCTTGCAGGTACAGGTTCAGAAGATCATATTTGAGACCAGATCTGGATACCCTTTTCAGCGTTCTTTTGGATGGCGCAAACAGATTCTCTGTCTGACCTGTGCCAGTCAGGGTCGACATTATTGGGTTAGGGTTGACATTTGTGGGTCAAGGTCGACCTTTTTCATAAGATGGCATCAAAATGGAAAAATATTTCTGGGTTTTTTTCGTCTTTGCATTCCGATTCGGGATCAACTATTAGCTTTTCCTGAAATAGTCTATAGACCTCAAAAAACAACATTATTTGATCTACAATATTTCAAGGTTAGTGCATTTCTCCTATTTCTTCAATTAATTTCATATATCATATCTATACATATAATTAACAGAATTTAAGATTCCCTTCTTATTATTCTCCTTTCCAAATAGTTGATTCATTTGTGCATTAGCCCTTCCTTTGGGTTGATCAACTTGGATCTCCCATTTGTGCATTTGGGAATAAAAGAGGAACATCTTATCTTCTCCCTAATCA
>MU223935.1:1953905-2019025 GCA_018584345.1 Thuja plicata | reverse complement strand
GCACACTAAACTCTCCTTACCCTTGACCTCAAATCCCTGTGGCTATACCATATATATTTCTTCATTCAAATCACCATGAAGAAAGGTTGTTTTAACATCAAGCTACTCTAAATGCAAATCTTCAGTAGCCACAATACTTAAAACAGTACGAATAAAAGTCATTTTAACAACTGGAGAAAAAATCTCATCAAAATCAATACCATGTTTCTGTGCAAATCCTTTTACTACTAATCTAGCTTTAAATCTTTTCTTACGTCCATCTTCTTCTTTCAACCTGTAAACCCATTTATTTTGCAAAGCCTGTTTACCTACAGGTAACTTACATAAATCCCAAGTCTGATTTTTCAACAAGGAGTCCATTTCATCTGTCATTGCAGACTCCCAGTGAAGTTTTGTATCCACCTGCATAGCTTCATTATAACATTCAGGTTCACCAGCATCAGTTAATAAGATAGAATACAAAGAAGGTGAAAATCTATCTGGAGGTCTACTTAGCCTTGTTCACCATCTAGAATTCACTGGGGTGTGTGGTATTTGTTGTTGATGTTTTTGTGGAGCATAAGGAATTTCTAGAAAATTATCATTTGGAATATCATCCAGCACTACATAATCATTTTCTTTCTTCTCATGCTGCTACAACAGATCTTTGTACAACACTTTCTCATTGAATATGACATCTCTGTTTCTTTCAATTTTATGATTTTAAAAATTCCAAAGCCTATAACCAAATTCATCAATGTCATATCCAACAAATATACATTTCTTAGATTTAGCTTCTAGCTTGGTTCTATTTTCAAAATCTATATGTGCAAACACTTCACAACCAAAGGTTCTGAGAAAAGAATAACTCACCTTCTTACCTCTCCATGATTCCTCTAGGATACCACAACACAAGGGGGTAGAGGGACCTCTATTTATCAAATATACAGTGGTATTTATAGCCTCTACCCACATTTTTAGGGGGAGCCCAACATGCAACCTCATGCTCCTAGCACGTTCCATTATTGTCCCATTCATGCGTTCAGCCACTCCATTTTCCTGTGGAGTCTTTGGAACTATTTTCTGTCTACAAATACCAGTAGAGGCACAATAATCTTCAAATTATTTTCTGCAATACTCACCACCATTATCAGATCTGAGAAATTTTAATCTTTTTCCAGTCTCATTTTCAACCAAGCTTTTTCATTTCTTAAAAGTTTCAAATACATCTGATTTCTGTCTAATGAAATATATCCATACTTTCCTAGTTGCATCATCAATGAATGTAACATAATACTGAGAGACACCAATGGTGGATACTTGAGCTAGACCCCATACATCTGTATGCACAAGCTCTAATTTTTCATCTTTCTTTTCCATCCCACTCTTTACAAAACTAACTCTCTTTTGTTTTCCATACACACAACTTTCACAGAAATCCATATTAACACATTTCAGACCTGGTAGAACTTTCTTTGAATGAAGTAATTTCATACCTTATTCACTCATGTGCCCAAGTCTATTGTGCCACAACACTGTTTCACAATCTTGAGCTACTGTCTCTTGTTTTACCTGCTCAACTACAGCACCTGTTCCTGAACATTCATTTTTCTCTGAAACAATTAAAGTAGAGGGAACAGTATGTCCTGTACAAAGATATAAGGTGCCTACTTTCACACCTTTTGCTACTAATAAGGAACCTTTTGAAACCTTCCAATTTTTATCATTAAAAGTAACTGTGCAACCCTCATCAGTGAGTTTCCCTACTGAAATTAAATTCCTACTCAGCCTTGGAACATGTCTTACCTCTTGTAGTAGCCAATGATTCCCATTGTACAACTTAATCTTGATTCTACCTTTTCCAAAAATTTGATAGGGTTCATTATCTCCGAAATAAACTAGCCCAAAATCCCCTTGGACATAATCAACAAAGTAACCTCTATGGGGTGTAGCATGAAATAAAGCCCCTAAATCTAACACCCATGAATCATCAACATTTTCTAGAGACAAGAGCAAAGCATCCTCTTCAGAATTGTTACTTACCACATTTGCCTCCTTGTTTCCATCATGTTTGTCTCCTTGATCTTTCTTCTGAGACCAACAATCTTTCTTCTTATGTCCTGGTTTTCCACAGTACCAGCAGTCGCTAGATCCTCTTGACTAAGACCTCTTTCCCTTTGACTTCCCTTGTGATTTTCCATGATTTCCAGAGTTGTTTCCTCTGTCTCTTGTTCTGCCTCTGTTTTCTGCGTTCAATACACTACCTGATGTGGATGCCCCTGAGATTTTCCTACGAATTTCCTCACTCAATATAACACCAACAACAAAATAAAACTTTAGGGTATTAGAACCAGAAATAGAATTACTAACAACCATTACCAAGCAATTCCAACTTTCTGGCAAAGAGCACAAAATCAAGAGAGCCCTAACCTCTTTATCAAAGGTAATTTAAACTGAAGTTAACTGACTTGTAACTGTATTAAACTCATTCAAATGATCAGTGACTGATCCACCTTCTACCATTTTCATGTTAAATAAACACTTCATGAGAAATACCTTATTTGAAGCTGAAGGCTTTTCATACAACTTCGCTAGGGTTTCCATCAGATCTTTAGCTGTCGTTGCTCCAGTAATATTGAATACCACCGATTGTGCCAGGTATAAATGAATACTACCCAATGCCTTCCTATCCAAAATATCCCAATCTTCCTTAGACATTGCTGCCTCTTTCTTGGCTATTCCCTCTAATGGCCACCATAGATCCTTCTGATAGAGATAGTCCTCCATTTGCATCTTCCATAACTGGAAGTTCTACCCATTAAACTTATCAACCTTCAGCCTACCCTCATTTGCCATTTCTCCCACTTAACTAAGAGACTCTCCCACTAACTTTGAGACCTGCTTCAGAGAATAGATGAAAGAAAAAATGAAAAAACCTCACTCTGATACCACTTGTTAGAATAATAAGCAGAAAAATGCAAATATTAATGCACAGAAGAGAACACAAAGACACAGAGATTTAACGTGGTTCACCTAATCCCTGGGCTACGTCCACCAACAGTGAGTCCAATATCTTTATTATTATCCAGTGATTACAATTTGAAACCTGCAACTCAATATCGCCACAGCAAGCTACAAAAAATCCCTCATACAATGATGAATCTCAAAACCCTAAGCCTTTTACACATGTATTTTTGACATAACCTAATTAGGGCAAAAATACTCCAACTAATAGAAAATTGATGGTCAACCCATTAGGGGCTCTGCCCCTTGACCCCACCTGGACTGTTGCCCCAGGACCCTACAAGGGGTGCTGCCCCTTGACCTCGAGCTTGGGGCACTACCCCCAAACCCTTGTAGATAAGTCTGGGGGGAAACCGCACCAAAAGAAACTGATTCTGATTAGGCTCCACATACATAACACCAACATGGGCCCTATCTTGTTATTTGTGGCCTTTATTCTTCTTCTTGACCCCATAATTAGCTATACCTCAAAATCTGGCATCTCCTCATTTTGTGGGATCTATGATCATGATTTCATGCCTAATTGGTGGGGAGAGGACATCTAGGGTGTCCTCTTCCCCAATATTTTTCCCAAAATTTGAATTAGGGGTTTGTCTTGTGGATTTAGCATGATTTTTTCCATCTATATTGGCCTCCTTCAAGTTTTGAGCTCTGAAATGATGTGAGAGTTATAAAATAAACCTACATCTCCTCATTTGGACATAAGGAAAGTTGGAATTCAACAACTCTCCTACTATTTTGCATCGAAGAATTCTCAAGAAAGAATTTAAATATTCTAAGTTGTTTTCAAGACAATATTTCCCATGGGTCAAGATTCTTTACCTCAATTAAGGCCAAGAAAATGAGTCCACCATCAAGGAAGAAGATAATCATACAATCATCCATCTGTATTCATTCAAGAACTCAAGTCTCCAAGTCATTTTCTCTCTTCTATCAAAACATTGTGGAAAATTACAACATCAGTTAGATAAGGTTTTTTCTTTCATGATTTCCTTTTGGGTTTTTGTGTGAAGTTAAAGCTATTGCATCAACATACTTGATCACTGTTGTGGGTCCACAACACACACCCAATTTTTTGGTCCTCTGACCATGGGGACCCCCCCTTTTTTGTCTTTTTTTCTTTTGGTCGTGTCTGCCCCTTGTGTAAAATCTAGTCAGCCCTCGAAGAAATTTACTTAAACCAAGTCAAAGTAAGAAAGAGAGCCTTTTTCGACCTTTCGACCCTTTTAGCCTTTTGAAGGACTTAGGTACTTTGAAATGCTGATATGGCCAAAAGGCCAAAAATTGACCCTTTCAGTATTTTCAGCCCCTGAAAACCCTAAAAGGCTGAAGGCACCTTCTCTCTGAAATTTTTGGTCTTTCAGAGTCTAAAAGCCCCAAAACTGTTGACGTTAGCCCGCAGGTTATAAATAGGAGAGGCCTTCATAATTTAAGTCACTTGTCATTTTTGTTTGTGTCTGCAATTTTTTCTGCTCCTCCTTATCAACTGCTTGTGTTTTTGAGCCGTCTGGTTGTCCTCCTGCTCCTAGTTGTTTCGAGGTAGGTTCTTCTCGCCTGCCTTTGTTTTGTGTTTTTGGGTCTCAGTCTAGGGTTTGTTTTTTCTCCTAGTGCGCATCTAGCCTAGGGCACCTCATTTCTTGGTGTCATCTAGCCTTTGTGCCTTTGTGTTTTGATAGGGACGTCCCTCCCTTTCGGGCATAGGGTTTTCTAGTTCCCCTTTGTCTTAGGTTTTAGGTTTTTTTTGTTTCATCGGTCGTGGCCCTTACCGCAGGTTTTCAGCCTCCAAAAAGCCAAAAACAGATCTCCAAAATTTTGACCTAAGTGTTGTTTCAAACTTTTCGACCTTTCAGACCTCTGAAAGGTTTGAAAGACTGAAAGGTCCAAAAAGGCCGAAAACATCCTTCCTGCAACATTAAGGTTCAGCCTTTCGGGGTTCCTCGACAGTTTTGGATTTTTGGCATCCGCAAATGAACACTTCACAGTTTTGGATCCTGAAAGGTCTGACGGACTTTATTCTTCAAATTAATTTTTTTGCATGCCTGAAAGTGCGAAAATTTGCACTTAGATGTTTAAACAGCTCTCTTTCTTTCTTTCCTAGTTTAAATTGTTTTTTTTTGTTCGATAAGCTACTGATTCCTTTTTTTATTGCAGGAATGACTGAACCAAAGATAACCTCTCTGATAAAGTATCAATATAAAGGGAATACCCTAATTTCTAAAGTGGGGAACAAGCATAGTGAGATAATGGATACCAACATCGGCAATGTAGACTGGAATGAGTTCCTGACTTAGTGTCCTCAGCCAGCAAACAGATCTGACGACTGCACCACATTGGTCCTAAGTGGGTTGGTAAATGCAGCCACACACCCAGTAGCTGTCTCATCTTCATAGCTGATCGTCACCCTGGATCACCACTATGACTCAGATAAAAGGGTGGTTGTAAACACAGAGGGTCAGGTGGTACTGGATATAAGGCCAGATGTCATTGAAGATGTTTTCCACCTTCACAATGGCATAGACAAGTTCTATGACTTCCATATTGGAAAAGGGGCCAAGTGGTTCAAAAATAGAGAGTAGGAAATAAATGAGATGATGAATAATGAGTACCTCAAGAAGCCTCTTCCGAAGAACAAGTTGGACAAGATAGACCTCTGAAGAGGCTATATGAAAGATGACATCCAAGAAGCCATAACATTGATAAGCTGGGTGTATGGGTTACCTCAATCCACTCAACTCAAGCACTGGATGATCCTGTTGATAGAAAGGATCCAGGAATGAAAGGCAAGATTCAACTGGGGCACTATTATTAGTGACAATTTGGATGAGCAATTGACAAAAGTAAAACATAATCCTAAGTTCTACATGAGCACCTACATGGTTTACTTACTAGCAGCACAGGCAGATTATCTAGGCCTTACCAAGAAGGGGAGTCTAAATGATCCAAATGCATGGCCCCACATTATATACCCATAGCTTGTAAAAAGGGCGCACATGCCAGAGGATTCCCCCGACTACAAGATAGTTAACAATGCATTCATATTCACAATCATCCGATCCATTGAAGGTGACTTTTCTAAGAGGATGCCAGAGGAGGCTGTCACTAAAGTAAGGGCCATTGGGGCCTATTTTATCCAATTCAGGACTTTCACATACACTCAGATAGCTAGGTCAACCTTGCAACCAAAGAAGCTACCCAGGTATCCATCTGATTGGATAATTATACTAGAGATGGCTAGGCAACTCGTAGATGCATACGAGCATATAAAACATAAAAAGAAGCATTGTTGGGACTTTCCCATCTCTTTGGGACCATACGCACTGCAAGACATGAAGTTTTCCAAATCCTTGGCTTTTGAATGGGATGATTGTCCCTTGCAGCTCTATAAAATAGTGCGAGCCCATTTTGACCCAATAGATACTTACAGCCACATTATTAGCAAATTCTACATACACGAGCCACACTCGGAAGATCACTGGATAAACTGTGTAGACGATCATGAGGTCAGGATCCAAGACTATTGTAGAATGAACCTCACTCTAGCAAAAGAGGTATTAAAAGTTCCTATCTCTTCAAAGGTTTGGGAATGTGATTCAGATGAGGTCTTAGAGGACATTTACACAAAAGACAAGATATATGACTGACCAATCATGAACACAGAGGTGGAAAAGGATGAAAATGATGACATGGACTTCCGGGTGAGGCATGTGATAAAGACCAAAATAACTTGGATCAAGAAGCCACACAAAATGAGTCCAATCCCAGTAAAAACATTGATGGAGCCCTCAAGGAAAGTAGAAAAACAACAAGGGGAGAAGTCCACAGTTCCTAAGTACAAGAAAGATCCCCCTTAGAAGCCAAGAACCATGTATGGTCATGAATGACTAGTTGAGTATGGCTCTAATCCTAGGCCCAAGAAAACAAGAATGATAGGTCAGATTGACCCACCAGCAGGGTCATCCCAACCTCTATCACGTGAAGGCCCATCTACCTCTGGTCAATCTTCCCCCACCGCTGAGAAGGGAAAGAAAACATATAAGAGGAAGAAGAGTTCTGAATCTCCACGGTTAGAAATGGTACAAGAAGATTCTAAGGAAGCAGAAGAAGATGAGCCCCTAGTCTGAAGGATGAGATTGCAAAAAAGGAGAGAAAAGGAGGTTACCAAGAAACATAAAGAAGATCCTAAGGAGCAGGATAATCCTTTGGATGGCTTAGGATCTGATGAGTTTATGATTTTTGATTTGGAAGGACTTGAAGGCTATTCAGATCATGGCCAAGATGTAGACACTAGAGCACCATCGCTTATTCAGCCCCAGGTGACCCTCACTCAACCACCGGTCCAGTTCACCAATCCTTCAGTGGATGTCCTTGCTACACAAGTGAGCTCTAGTTCCACTCAAGAGCATGAGAGTTAGGATAGTGGGATATCCCAAGTCACTACTACAGATGAAATAGTAGGGGAAGTACTTGTTTCCACTCTACCACCTCATATCCCTACTCCACCAACTTCTCTACCACCTCCAATTCCTACTCCACCACCATTAATTCCAACCCCAACACCTGTTCCTACACCAAATCCGCCCTCCTCTACTACTACCATTCTCTCATCTCCCACTCCAGCCATACCAACACTTACTCCATCAACATCAATCCCTTCACCATACTCCACCCAGGTTTCCAAAGAAGTAGTAAGTATGAAAGATACATTACCTTTCCAGACCACGCTAGAGGCCATGACCAGTCTTAGGTCAGAAGTACTAATTGACTCTTCAGCAGACAAGGGCCCGGACAAAGAAGGAGAAAATGTGGTAACTGAATGAGATGAGGTGGAGGGAGAGAAGGAAGAAGGGGAAGTAGCTATGGATACAGGAGGGGAAAGATTGAAGGAGGGAGTGAACAAGAAAGGGGGCAGGAGAAGGAATCATAGTAAGAGATAACTCCAGGAGTACAAGGCTTAACTTCGATCCTCCATGTTGCCCCATATGAACCTGTAACTGCATCCAAAAAACCTACTTGGTTTACCAAGGAGATACAACCCAAGAAGAGAACCTACACCAATGAATTGGACAAAGAGGAGACAAATATGACCTTTGTAAAGCAAGCCTTCCACCAGACAGAAATTGATGTACAAGCAAGAATCATGTCATATGTGACTCAGGAAACTAGGGGTCATTAGAAAGCATAGATAGCTATCCCACCCCTGAGGACTTCTCAAAAACCTAGCACAATGGAATATTATACATTCAGAGAGGTGGATTTGGGTGAACCTACCAGAGAAGGGAGCAAGACACTAGTAGCTCTAGGGCTTAAGCACGCTTTGGGGTTCATGAATAAAGATGAAGAGACCATCAAATCCTTAACAAATCAAAATGAAGCTCTAAAAGGGTTCATTCAAAAGATGGTGGGTCCTATTGACCCAAATTATTTAGAAGCTTCATTACAAGTCATGCTAGATAAAAGGGCTACACCGGATTTGCTGGCGGGTTTGACTCCTTCTTTCATCTAGGCAAGTGCTGATTGGAGAAATAACTTTGAACAATTTAGAGAGAAGGCTATCCAGTTTTTATTCAGGTCATACCAGACTATATTGGTCAAGGCCAATTCACTAATTGACCTGGTGGAGAATGATGGGAGTATAGATTCAGAAGTAGTTAAGTGGAAAGCAGCCCTCCAAAACTTGGAGATAATCCAAGAGCAACATTTCCAAATCCTGGTGAAGGTCTATGAAGGCGAAGAACTGGAAAAATTTAAGGCATGGACTGAACAAATGACCAAAACAATTAAGGTTTACAAGAAACACCAAGCCCTCATAGCTGACAAGCAAGAGGAAGTAATAAAATGGATTGAAGATATGGATGCGTTCTTCATAGGGGTCGACCTTGATGTATATCAGGATAAAGATAGATAGGCTCTACATCCGTCAAAAGAGGTGGTTCAATAGTTCAAAGACGTGTTGGCAAGAGTTAACACTAAAGAGGCCCTGCGGCAGTTATTTTAATTGAAAGAGGAAATACAAAGAATGTCCCAACATGAAGAAGAGATCACGTTCTTCTCTTCTAAATTAACTATCTTTAGAAAGGAACAAGAATGAAAGTTCGCCAAGATAAAAAGAAAGGAGATCAATTTTGAAGAAGTTCAGGAGATAGTATAGAGGCTCCAGACAGCTCACCCAGAGGTCTTTCTTAGATAAAGCTTCAAGGTCCAGTTAACATGTGCACAGGGAAAGATTTTCACACTTGGCTAAATTTCTACTAAGGAAGAGTTTTCGGCCTTTCGGCCTCTAACATTTCAGCCTTTCGGCCCAGAAAATAAGAAACATTTTTGGCCTTTCGGCCTTTTTTGGCCTCTTAAATTTTTTTTTGCCTTTCAGCCTGCGACAAGTCCAAAGTTTTGGGACTCTTCCAAAATTTTGAATTTTGGGAAACACTTAAGAAATTTTAAAGACATTAAAGTTTCGGGGTAGAGGTCGGGGTCCAAAAATTGGGTGCTTCTAGTGAGGTCACTTTTTTCAACACCAGTTGGACACCAGATCAGATGACAACTTGAGTTCATTTTAGAGGGACTAAGGGTCTCCTATTAGTTCCCACCACTAGTAACAGCCTTAAAAAAGAATCAAGAAGAAGACTCCAAGTTCACAGAAGAAACTGACCTTCTTTCCCTTTCTCTTCTTGGAAAAATTTTCCCTCTTTGCATGAGCAAATGGATTGTAAATGGGTTTAAGAATCCATGCGAGTTATATAGTATCAGTTAGCAGTAGTTTCCCTTCAGCAAAGTTCTAGTTTAGCTTTTGTTCTTTAATTTAGACTCTCTGATGCCCTAACTCTGAAAATCAGAGTTGTAGATCAAAACTCTATATATTTTAATCAAAAATCAATGTAAAGGGCTGAATTATTAATACAATAAAGATCTACATTGGGTGCTTCATTTGTGGTGTGTGAATTACTGCTATCTATGCAAATTTATTGAATGTATGCTTGCATTATTCTTTATTTTCAAAGAGCCCTTTATGTTGTTGTGTTTCAGATTCGTGCTACTTTTTGTTAGAGTTTGTTGTTGTATATCTACCTTGTTGTGATGAATGTGTGGAGGAGGTCATCTTTGGGTTTAACGATAAATTCATCTCATGGGTGCGCACGTCTTGGTGGCTTTGCGATTTGATAGATTTTGAATATCTCGTACGGGTAAAACATATCTTTTCTCCAAAACGCTTGCATCTATGGAGTAGTGAATTGTGACGGGGTCTAATTTATGCTTCGTGGGTTGTTCCAAATCTCTCCAGCATTCAATTTGTAAGGAAGGGTTTACTGCGGTTTATGTCTTTAGGATTTCATTTTTCTTTACAATTTGCTGCATTTCTTGTTACCCTCGTCTCTTTAAATTTTGTCTTGAAATTCTAAAAATTGCTATCTTGAAAAATACAAAAGTTGCATGTTATTTACCATACCCATACTTGTTAAAATGGAAAATACCAAAAAAAAAAAAAGAAACTAATAGTATTTTACATTTTTTTGTCTTGAACATACTAGAAAAGGCCTCCTCATGAACAATCACATTTATCTTCAACTGAGTAACCAAGCAGGTTGTGACCCGACCCCGGAGAACCTTGGGAATAACTTTGTTATTCTTTCAAGAGAGGAAATCAAATCTTGAGATCCTAGCAAGTTGGCTTGTGTCAAAACAATGCTCAACAATCACATTCAAAGAAGCATTTGCATTACCAAGGTTAGATATGCTTCATTTTTTAGATCTAGCCTCTACTATATGACATCATGCTTTAATTTAATTTATTTCATTTAGAGGTTGATTCTAAACTGGGGTTTGACCGAGGCAAACCCCTCTGCATAACATTTTCCCCATTTTTATGTGTACAAGAATAAGTTGCAAATACATCAGGACTAAATTTCAAAAGTACATGATTTGACGAATAGACTGCAACTAAGTTTAGTTAAAAGTGTTGGGAACAAGATTCCCTTTTCACCTTCTTCTTAGGAACAAGATACCTTGGGCAACCTCTTCCCTACAAATCAACTTCAAATTGAAATTACAGGTCAGTAATGGCATCTGGTTATTTTTTTGGGTACTTATAGGCGACTATCTATTTTTTCCGAGTTTGTGTATTCTAAAACTTTTCATTTTTGCATATTTATCCTTCTATCTTGAATTATCCAATCATATTCCTCCATATCAACTCATTCTAATCAATATACGAAAGGATCGTTGCATACCTACTTGGTCATAATGGTTCATTTTCGTTCTGATGTGCAATAAGAAATATGATCAATACCCCTTGCATCCCATTTCCCATTATACATCTTGATTCAAGAGCATCTAGGGTGTAAGAGCAATCTTGAATCAACCTAAAAAATAAAATAAACATAAAAATAAAAAAAATAAAGAGAAAATAAAATTTCTGAAAAAGTAGGGGATCTGATAAAATAGGAAATCTTGAAAAAATAAGGAAAAAGCAAAAAAGGGTGGTTTTTAAAAATAAAAATAAAAATAATATTAGGTGTCATTTAATATTATGCATCTTGCATTTAATATTTGTATCAGGGTAGTTATATCTAATCTCTCCAAACTTCATCCCACATTGGTTGTGATTGTAATCTCTTGGGTGGTAAGTGCCTAAATAAGCAAGGCATATGAGCATTTTAAAAGGATCTCTCTTCTTCAGGAAGTTGCAATGATCTCATATTGTAAGAGATTGTAATGATTTCTTATTGTAAGAACCTTTAATGATGTATTTCTCAATACATTGTAAGGATCTCATCCTCAACCATTTGGAAGCATTGTATTCATCTTCAAGTATTATGAATCCATACTTTGTGAAGCATTTTTATTATCTCTTTGTCTCTATGTTTTTTTATATTTTCTTATGAATTGGTAAGGGTATTGTGGCCCTTCATAAAGTTGTATCAAATCATGTATTTTTTGTAAGGTACCCTACATTAAGTGGTATCAAAGCTAGAGATCTTGAGTGAGTAGATAGATAGCCGAATGTGAGGCAATCTATACCAGGACCTTGGGTTGGGTGAAATTTTATGAGAGAATTTTTTTGTCCTCCAATAGAGATTGAAGCTAGGTAGAAGGTGAAAATATTTCCTCAACTAAGAGAGAGTGGGTAGAGGAAATGAGAGATGCATCTTCCAAAAATCTTTGTTGGGTAGAGGATAGATGAGTGTGAGTTTGTTGAAACTTGCAAGAAGATCTCTTTAGAGGATTGTTGAGAAGAGTTTCTAAGTGTGTAAAGAGAATGCCGAACATGAGGTAGTTTGCACCAAGATTGTGGTTGTGTGTTTGAGAGCTAAGTGAGGAAAATGCCTCTAAGAAGGAATCATGGTGGAATAATTGCTGGTGTGATAGAAGAGGGTTTTAGAGCCCTTTAGAGACAAGTAAAAACAATATAAGAGGAGTTGCATATAGGAGGTAACATTAGGGAAAGAGATGAAAGTGAGGATGAATATGAAGAAGGACAATTTGAAGAAGAGAAAGAAGCGGTCAAAAATTCTAATGAGGCTAGGATTTTGAGGGCCATTTCCAAGACTCGAAAGAGGTCAAACATTAAAGTTTGCATATTTTCTAGAAATATTAATCTAGAAGAGTTGATTGATTGGATCAATGATATGGAAGAGCATTTTGAGTATGAAGAAGTAGAAGATCTTGAGAGGGTTAGGTTTGCAAAGGAAAGCTAAAAGGTCATGCTAAAATTTGGTTGATAGAAGTTTATTTGGAAAGAAATAGGAGAGGGAAGGAGAAGATAACAAGATGGGATCATATGGTGGACAAATTGAAGAGAAAATTTATTTCTCTTGACTATGAGCTTGATTTTTTGAAGAAAATTCAAGGGCTGAAGCAAGAAAGAAAATCTGTCCAAGAATATATAGAAGAGTTCTATCAAGTTATTATCAAAACAATCCATTCTAAAGAAAACAAGGAGAAGGATAGCGACTACATAAATGGGTTCAAGCCAAGTATTCAAGAAGAGTTTATAATGGTAAGAATGTCTACCATTGAATATGCATATCAATTTTCTTTGAAGGTGGAAGAGAAGCTAACACAAAATTTAAGAGAAAGAAAAATGGAAGAGATCATGGTGGAAGGACTAGTGGATAGTATTATGGAGGCAAAAATGAATACCAAAAGAAGAATGATGAATCTAGTAGTAGTCAGAATCAGAGGGAAAATATTTCCTATCATCTCTGTGATTAAAATAATGATGATTTGATAGGAAGAGGAAGAGAATGGGGAATATGAAGAAGAGGTTTTTGTTGAACATGTTTCCAATGTGGAGAAGAAGTTCATCGATCCTTTGAGTTTCCTCAACATCAAGGGATGATTATCAAAAGACTTGAGGCTAATTGATAGGGAGGATTGGATGAATCACTCACTAACTCATGCTCTTAGTCTTTCTTGGAAGACTTCTAGGGTGTCTCTCTCCACCACTTGCAACCTATAGGAACTTTCTCTTCTAGGATCCCTTGGTTCTACTGGCCAATCCAACTATCATTAAAGTTCCTTCAATAGAGTCAAAACTTGATACATTCTCCCCTTACTACACATTAGCCCTTAATACACTCTAAAGGATTCTAACCTCCAATTTATTGAATGAGTTTTATAAAGGTGTGGAGGTTCCTCTACAAGCTCCAATCCATTCAACTAGGGTCATTAGAAATCCATCTAATTCGATTTGCAAGTTGCTCACTCCAAACTTCATCTTTAGGCCTAAAAGGCTACTATATCTATTAGGTCTCCTCCTCTGAGAAATCAGGGATTTTCCCTAAGTTCTTCCAAAGAAAACCCAAATATTTTCTTGGGATTCCTTGTCCATGTAACCACCCCTCAATAATTTTTAGGGTCTTGGGGTCACAATTGTCCGTAAAATGCCCTAACTAGAAATGAGCAAAAATAAGGCTTTCTAGGCCTTTCCTGGCTTCTCTGCAACTTGCTAACTGCTAACCTCACAAATGGATTGGTAGAGTCTTTTACTCTTCACCATTTCTTGGAAATAATCATATCTTCCTTCTCAAAAACTAATTTCATCACTAAGTGACCACCTTTGCAAATTAAGTGCTCTGCACTATGGTCCTCCCTAGTTGGGCTCTACTCTAGCTCACCTAGGGAAAGACATCAAAAATAGCTCCTGTACTTTCAAGGACCCCAAATCCTGACATATGTAAAACCATGGAGTCTAGTCACTATTCCCAAAGGGTCATACAATTTTTATAGTGGGAAAATTATCTAGCACCCCATTATTTACAAACTGCCTAGTTCAGTTTAGAGCAATGAAGAACACAAAATATTTACAAGAAGTACTTCAAAATAAAAAAAAGATTATCTACCACCACACAGAATATAGAAAAAACCTACATTACACCATACATGAGTTACAGTGCTTGATCTAATCTATTAAAGTGCCTCTACAATGCAAAAACAAGAAAATTACACACATAGTAACTTATGCTTCCTTCAATTCAAAATTTGAAATCCATACAATAGAATCCAACCTTGCTCCAGTGTCAAGGAATCATATATATAGGTTCCTAAAATATTTACTATGTTTCTTGGGCTCTTTTTGGTCGAGGTGGAAAAATTTGTCATCTTTCTCGAGCAACTTTTGACAATGTTAAGCAAAACTAAGTAAATGAGTTCCAAAACTCTTCAAACCTTCTCAAAAACTATAATTATGACCAAAATAAGTTCCTAACCCATATTTGACCCTATTGAAACCATGATGATGTCATCATTTATCTTGTGCCAATTTGAAGGCTTTACAACCTCTTAGCCTTAAATTGCACCTTGCAAAGGTCCTAGGACTTACAAGACCTAAACCGTATTGTACCCTTACTGTGGTCAACATGACCTTCAACAAAAATAAAAAAAATTCCCTAAGGCTTACACACAACTCAAAGAAAAAAATATTTCTCCAAGACAACCTTTTTGATATTCCTGCACCATACTCCCCCCTCTGCACAAACACTAAGGAATGTGAGGAGCTATCAAGGACAAATTAATACCACATTTCTTGAAATGAGCTTCTTCCACCCATGTAGCCTCAAACTCTGGTTTTTCCATCCAGTATATGAGGTGTTCCATGTACACCTTGTGCCTTGTAGACTTCTTCACTCTGGATTCCAAGATATTTTCTTCTTGAAGCTTGTCTTTAAGAGGTAAGACTTCAGCACTCACATCCTCCAGTATCTCCTTATTGTTCTCATTCACTTCTGTCAATGGTCTCTTATACTTGATTAAGTCAGCTACATTAAACACTGGTGAAATACTTAAACCTTCTAGAAGCTCCACCTTGTAAGCATTTTGTCCATACTTAGCTATCACCTTGCATGGTCCCACTCTCTTTATCTGCAACTTAGTAGGCACTCCCTTCTGTAACCTAGATTTGTTGAGATGTACCATGACATAATCAACTACCACAAACTATATATATTTTCTAGACACATCCATATTAGCATTCAACTTTTAAGTAGCCTCAGTGATGGTCTTCTTCACTTGCTCCTAAATCTCTTTCATAGTTTGAGTGAAATCCTCTGCATTCCCACTCCTATTCTCCATAGATCCTAGTTCTTTGAGCTCACACACACCCCTTGGGTGCATTCCATACACTATCTCAAAAGGACTTCTCCATGTTGTCCTATTCACACTGTCATTATATGCATATTCAGATTGTGGTATGACCAAGTCCTAAGTCTATCCATACTCCTTGGTTAGGCATCTGAGAAGGTTACCTAACACCCTATTGATCACCTCAGTTTGACCATCTGTTTGAGGATGGTAAGCTGAACCAAATGACATGTTTGTACCTAATCTATCCTATAGAGTCTTCCAAAAATGACTCATTAACTTCACATCTCTGTCAGACACTATGCTCAATGGAAATCCATGAATCCTCACAATCTCTTTGAAAAAGAGATGAGCAATGTAGCTAGCATCATGAGTGGTCTTACAAGGAATGAAATGACTCATCTTTCTAAATCTATCTACCACCAAATAAACACTATCCAACCATGTCTTTTTCTTGGGAATGCCTACCAAAAAATCCATGCTAATGCACTCCCATGGTCTATTGGGAATGGGTAAGGGTTGATACAAACCTGCATTACTAGCTCCCCCTTTGGCTTTCATAAAAACCACACATTACTCCACATAACTTCTGACATCCCTTGGCAACTTGGGCCAATAATAAAACCTATGTACCAACTCCATTGTCTTGTTAATACCAAAATTCCCACTTAAGCTTCCATTGTGCTTCTCCTAAATGAGATTTTCTCTCATTAATCCTTTGGGAACACATAGTTGATTTTACTTGAACAATAGCCCACTCTGTAATGTATACTCTGATAATTTACTATGGAAATGATTCTCAAAATCAGAACATACCTTATATGCTTCAGAGAAATATTCATCTTCTCCATAGAGATACTTGAAACTCTCTATCCCAATGCTTTAAAATTATATTTCTTGCACTATTAGCATCCTCCTACTTAGTGCATTTGTCACCTTGTTCAACTGTCCCTTCTTATGCCTGATAGTGAATGTAAATTCTTGAAGATGCTCCATCCACTTCAAGTGCCTATTTCTTATCTTTTATTGTGTGTTGATGTATCTAAGTGCCTGGTTATCTGTAAATACTACAAACTCCTTAGGTAGGAGATAATTTCTCCACTTTCTTAGAGACTGGACTAGAACATATAGCTCTAAATCATAAGTAGAGTACTTATTTTTAGCCTCATTGAGATTTTCACTAAATAAAGCTATAGGTATTCCTTCTTGGCTTAGTACTCCTCCCACTGCAAACCCATTGGCATCACATTCCACTGTGAATAGCTTAGCAAAGCTAGGTAAAAAAAGGATGGGTTGAGTTGTAAATTCTTGCTTCAACTTCTCAAAACCATTCTCTACTTCAAGAGTTCACTTAAACTTAGTCTTTAGTCCACCCTTGATAGTGTCAAGCACTGGTGCACAAATGCCACTAAAGTTTCTGATAAAATTACTATAAAATTGAGCTAACCCATGAAATCTCCTTACCTCTGTCCCTATGTTTGGTGTAGGCCAACCTAGAATAGATTCCACCTTGCTTGGGTTCATCTTCAATGACCCTTGGGATACTACAAACCCCAAATAAACAAGCTCTTTCTTGAAGAACTCACACTTTTGTAAGTTGATGGATAACTTCTCCTGCAACCTCTTGAGCACCATTTCTACATGCTTCACATTTTCCTCTACTATCTTACTGAATATGAGTATATCATCTAGATAAACTACCACAAATACTCCTGTGAAATCCTTAATCACTTCATTCATGAGCCTCATGAATGTACTAGGGGCATTTGAAAGGCCAAAAGGCATAAATATCCACTCATACAACCCATAAGTAGTCTTAAAATTTGTCTTCCATTCATCCCCATCTTTCATTCTAATATGGTGGTACCCACTTTTCAAATCCAATTTAGTGAAATACTTTGACCCTCCAAGACAATCCATCAAATCCTCTATCCTAGGAATTGGAAACCTATATCTAATTATGATCCTATTAATAGCTCTAGAATCAGTACAAAGTCTCCACTTACCACCTTTCTTAGATGCTAAGACCACTGGTACTGCACATGGACTAATACTCTTTTGGATTATCCCTTGGTCTAATAGCTCCTGCACTTGTCTAGCCACTTCTTGGTTCTGGTCTGGTGTGAGCTTGTATGTTGCTTTGTTGGGTAATGAAGCCCCTGGTATGAAGTCAATCTGATGACTGATTTCTCTTTTAATAGGCAATGTTGCAGGTTCCCCACCACTGACTATGTCTTTGTACTTCTCTAGTAAGTTTTGTACTTCTTTTGGTATAGGTGTCTGCATAGTCTTCTCTTCCTCCTTGGTTTGCACCATGATAGCATATCCTTCACCTCCTTGCTGTAGATTATTTATGAACTCCTTGACACTGCTTAACAAGACACTAGGGGTCTTTGACTGTACTTCTTCTTCATCCAACAGTGACTGTATCTTAAATTTCTTCCCATCTTTCTTGAATGAGATGGTGTTTTCTTTCCCATCATAGAGGGTTCCTCTATCATACTTCCATGGCCTACCTAATAGAATATGGCATGCATCCATAGGCAATATGTCACAAATCAATTTGTACTTATATCCTCTAATGGATAATTCCACCCAAGTCCGCTCATTAACAAGGACACTCTATCCCTTATTCAACCATGTCACCTTATAGGGATTGGTATGGGGTATCTTTTCCAGTTTTAGTTTCTTAACTGCCTCCTCTGATATGATGTTATCAATGGACCCTGAATCCACTATAACTTTGTAGACTTTTCCAAGTATCTTTCATCTTACTCTGAATATAGCTCTTCTTTGTTTTGGTTCCTCCTTGACTGGTTGTTTGATTAGAACCCTTCTAAACACCCAGTTCTCCCCCATTTCTAACTCTATGTGACTAATCTTAGGTGACTTGACACTCATTGTGTATTCTTGGACATATCCTATCATCTTCTCTATATTAGAATAAGTTTCTTTCTTAGGGAACCTATAAGTAGGATGACCCATCTATCCACAGTTATAGCATTTCATGATAGCAAAGTAGGAATTACCTCTACCTACTCCTCTTTCTCTATTAGAACCCCCTTGAGTTCCTCTACCTCTTTCATGACCTCCTCTAGGAGTGATTTTATTTCCATGATCTGCAAGTCTAGACTCTCCTTGGATTCTTTGATTAGTTCCTCTGCCTTGGTATCCTCCTCTATGACCTCTTTGGTCTCTTCCTCTTCCTCTATTCTTGGAAGACTAGTCTTTCTTTCTTCTACCTTTCTCTTCAATCTTTATGGACAACTGATAACATTGGTGCATTATTTTGGGACTGAGAAGAGTCATCTCTTCTTGGATATTCCATTTCAATCCATTAATTTATCTAGCCACCTTAAGGCTTTCATCCTCAGAGAAATTTGATCTCATGCACAACTTTTGAAATTCCTCAATGTAGGAATTGACATCAAGATCCTTCTATCTTAAGATTTTCCTTTTCTTATGTAATTAGATTTCATAGTCATCCGAGATGTATGCTTCTCTCACTTTTCTCACCATTCCTTTCCAAGTATAAATTGGATTCTTGCCTTCTTTTCCTTTCTCTTATTGAACAAACTTCCACCATGTCAAAGAAGATCCTCTAAGTCTTGATTTTTCAACCTTGACCTTCTGAGATTCTGTCACTCCATTGCATTCAAAGTGATTTTCCATGCCCTCAATCCAGTCCATGACTAGATCTACTTCCATATTCCCACTGAATAGTGGGATTCCTTCAAGTGCCTTCCCACTCATAGCCTTTAATTCCTTCAAGAAAGGCTCCTCTTGCAATATAGGGTCAGGTTTAGGGGTCTTGTCTTCCTCTGTAACCTCTTTGCCCTTAGCTTCTTTTCCTTCCAACTTCTCACTGACTGCTTCAGTCTTAGTTTGCACTTCACTTAATGCTTTCTCAAGTTGATCTATCCTTTCCCTCAACAACCTATTACCAACTTCTTGATCATCGACCTTCTTGGACAATTCCACATTATTCACCATGATTGTGGGCCCACTACACTCACAATCCCAAATATTTTTGAGGCTCTGATACCACTCTTATAGGGAGGATTGGATGAATCACTCACTAACTCATGCTCTTAGTCTTTCTTGGAAGACTTCTAGGGTGTCTCTCTCCACCACTTGCAACCTATAGTACCTTTCTCTTCTAGGCTCCCCCGGTTCTACTAGCCAATCCAACTATCATTAAAGTTCCTTCAATCAAGTCAAAACTTGATGCATTCTCCCCTTACTACACATTAGCCCTTAATACACTCTAAAGGCTTCTAACCTCCAATTTCTTGAATGAGTTTTACAGAGGTGTGGAGGTGTCTCTATAAGATCCAATCCATTCAACTACGATCATTAGAAATCCATCTAATTCTATGCAAGTTTCTCACTCCAAACTTCATCTTTAGGCCTAAAAGGCTACTATCCCTATTAGGTCTCCTCCTCCAAGAAATCAGGAATTTTCCCTAAGTTCTTCCAAAGAAACCCCCAATCTTTTCTTGGGATTCCTGCTCCATGTACCCACCCATCAAGGATTTTTGAGGTCTTGGAGTCACAACTATCTGTACAATGCCCTAACTAGAAATGAGCAAAAATAAGGCTTTCTAGGCCTTTCCTGGCTTCTCTGCAACTTGCTAAGTGTTAACCTCACAAATGGATTGGTAGAGTCTTTTAATCTTCAAACATTCTTGGCAAGACTCATATCTTCCTTCTCAAAAAGGAATTTCATCACTAAGTGACCACCTCTGCAAATTAAGTGATTTGCACTATGGTCCTCCCTAGCTAGGCTCTCCTCTGGCTCACCTAGGGTGAGACTTAAAAAATAGATCCTATGATTTCAAGGGCCCAAGTCCTGACATATGTACAAACATGGATTCTATTCACTATTCCCAAAGGGCAGTACAATTTTTTTGGTGGGAAAATGATCTGGCACCCCATTATTTACAAACTGCGTAGTTTAGTCCAGAGACAATTAAGAACATAAAATATTTACAAGAAGTACTTCAAACTAAAAAAAAATATTATCTACCACCACAAAAAATATATAAACAACCTAAATTACACCATGCATGAATTACAGTGCTTGATCTAATCCATTAAAGTACCTCTGCAGTACAAAAACAAGAAAATTACACACATAGTCACTTATGCTTCCTTCAATTAAAAATTTGAAATCTGTACAATAGCATCCAACCTTTCTCCAGTGTCAAGGAATCATATATATAGGGTCCTAAATCAGTTACTATATTTATTGGGCTCTTTTTGGTTGAGTTAGAAAAATTTTTCATTTTGTCCGAGCAACTTTTCAAAGTTGCAAAATGCAACTTTTGACAATGTTAATCAAAACTAAGTAAATGAGTTCCAAAACTCTTCAAACCTTCTCAAAAACCACAATTATGACCAAAATAATTTCCTAACCCATATTTTACCCTATTGACATCATGATGATGTCATCATTTCTCTTGTGCCAATTTGAATTCTTTACAACCTCTTAGCCTTAAATTGCACCTTGCAAAGGTCCTAAGACTTACAAGACCTAAACCCTATTGTACCCTTACTATGGTCAACATTACCTTCAACAAAACATAAAAAAAATTCCCTATGGCTTACACACAACTGAAAGAAAATAATCTTTCTCCAAGACAACCTTTTGGGTGCTCCTGCACCAGTAATGCTAGATTTTCCCATGTAGATGAAGATGTTGAGTCTTCACATTTTGAAAATGCTAAAGTAGGAGAGGCTCTTATCACAAGGAGAGTCTTGGTGAACAAAAAGGTGGATCCAATTCAAAGGAATATTTTGTTTCATACTAGATTCCAATGCAAAGGAAAAAATTTTAATGTGATCATTGATGCTGGTAGCACTGATAATATTGTGTTAGAATAAATTATCAGTAATTTATAGTTAGAGAGGAGAAGATATCCACATCCATATAAGATTTCATGTTTGCAAGATGGTCATTGGGTTTTGGTTAGTGATCAATGTTTGATAAAATTTAAAATTTGGAACTACCATGATGAGGTGCTTTGTGACATCATGCCTATGGATGTTTCTCACATGTTATTAGGAAGACTATGGTAATTTGATTTTCATGTAGTACATGATGGATATTAAAACACATTTGTTAAACAAGGATGGATTCTTCCATAAGTTGAAGCCTCTTAAGGAGGAATAACAAAAGGTATACACTAATACAAGGATATTTTTGGTAAATTTCATGAGAGAGTTAATGTTAGAAGATGAGGATGAAGAAGATGATCTACAAATGTGAGTTTCATAAATATGGCTTTAATTGAAAGAAAAAAAGATCCAAAGTCCCAGTAGAAAAGCACAAGGTAAATTCCAATTCTTTTAATGCAAAGGATAATAGTGGGATGGAAAAATAAATTATAATAGTAAAACATTTGGAAGATAAGAGTGTGGGTGGAAGTGAAGAAGAAGATGAACATGAGAATGCAACTTTGGAAGATGAGATTCGAAAGAGTAATAGTTTGGTGCAAATTGAAAACGATGAATCCCATGATGTTTGTGTTAAAAATATTTTAAATGTAGAGAAGAATGAGTTTGTAGTAGAAATATATTTTTCTAAATACAATGGAAATATGGAGAAATATGTTGCATTTGAGGATGATAAAGGAAAAGATGTTGTAGTTGTAAGAAAGGTAATCCATGACAAACATGTTAAACATGAGAATATCTATGACTTCCTACAGTTTGATAGTGCAACATTGTTGAGATAGATTACATTCAAAGGGGAAGAGAGGGAGGAAGGGGGAAACAAGGAAGAGACATACAAGTGTGGACTAAGGTAAAAAAAACATTGAAGCAAACAAGAAAGAATGGTGGATTTGACGCCAACATATGGTTTTCAAACATTCATGAGCTTCCTTCATGAGACATTTTTTCTTACCTAGAGTGTCTGATGCGGGAACATCTAGGGTGTAAGAGAAATATTGCATCAACCAAAAATAAAATTAAATAAATAAACAATTAAATAAATAAAATAAAGAGAAAAGAAATTTTCTGAAAAAGTAGGGGATCCAAAAAAAGTAGGGAACCCAAAAAAATAGGGAAAAAGAAAAAAATTGATTTTTAAAAATAAAAATAAAAAATCATATTAGGTTTGTTTTAATATTATGCATCTTGCATTTAATATTTGTATTAGGGTAGTTATATCTACTCTCTCCAAACTTTATCCCACATTGGTTGTGATTGTAATCTCTTGGGTGGAAAATTCATATATAAGCAAGAAATATGAGCATTTTAAAAGGAGATCTCTTCTTCAAGAAGTTATAATGATCTCATATTATAAGAGGTTGTAATGAAATTTCACTTTGTAAGAATTTGTAATGATTTCTTTCTCAAGAAGTTGTAAGGATCTCATCATCAACCATTTGGAAGTATTGTAATCATCTTCAAGTATTATCAATCCATGCTTTGTGAAGCATTTTTATTCTCTCTTTGTCTCTATGTTTTTTTGTCTTTTCTTATGAATTGGTAAGCATGTTGTTGCCTTTAATCAAGTGGTATTTGAGCATGTGTTTGTGTTTTTAAGGGGAGTACCCTAAATCACATCTATAAGTAAATATTCAGATCTATTCACCATAATATGATATAGTATGTCAATATTTTATGTGATAAGGAGAATATATGATAGAAGAAGATATAATGAATGCAATGAACCCATATTGATACGCGAATACAAATGATTATAAATTATGATCTATTGTGTGTATATAGTATTTTATTCATATTTACAACTAATCTATAATTCAAAATACCTTTCTTTATTGCCTTAATAGGATTGAGTCCAAGGTAGGAAAAAACAACATAAAAAATCCTTTGGGTTCAAAAATTTTGTCCACGCCCTCAAATTTATTTCTAACATTTATTCCATTTATAGAACTCTACTTAGGTCTTGCTGAGGTTAATCGGTAAAACTTACAAATTAAAACCTCGTACCACCTCAACAAACATGAATCTAATGATAAAACCTAATCTATTATTTTGATGTCTACCCTATGAGAGGGGGTTAAGTGCCAAAGGTATGAGAAATAGAAAAGAGGAAAAAGGTTTGAAGATACCTATAAAGGGATGCGACTGTTAAGAAAAGTTACTGGATAACTATCATGGGGAGTAATAAAAGATAAATGCAATACCAAACCAAAAATATCCATGGTAAAAGGAGATAAAATTAATTAAATAGAGATTAAGGAGAAAATTAACTTGGAAAGAAAAGAAAGAATGTTTATACCCAAAATGAAGACAAAAGATAAAATCAAATGATGGGGAGAGAAAAAAAAAGGCATAAAAAGAGAAGAGATGACCACAAAATCAAGGTTAGAGAGTGTCATTAGGGTTTTGCTGAGTGTACCAATGTGGGTGCTACCAAAAAGATAGGTAAAGTAAGCGTGAAGAATAAGGAGAAAATACCAAAGAGGATAAATTTTTTATTAAAAGGAAGTGGGACAAAATTTGAATAGATGTGCAGAGTAAAGAACATATAAACTATATGCATCACACAAGAAAATAAAGATTTTTTGTGGAAAACCCAAGAAGGGAAAATCCATGATGAGGATAAATTCACAATATATGTGTAACAAGTTTAGAAGAGGATAATTAAAGGAATTTAAACTAAGAAAAATTATCTTAGGTAAAGATACAATTAACTTTCAAACTAAATATCACTTCTTTAGAGAAAGATACAATTTGATTACGATGATATAAACTACCGTAGAAGAAGCATGTGACTAATGATGATAGTTTGGTTATGTTTGAAGCCCTATTCTCTTATTACACTAACTCTACACACTCTATCATCTGATTCCTAATACATTTTTAACATTAGAGAACCTCACATAAATTTACATTTGCATAAATGATTCATTATTCCTTATATATCCTTCACGACATCTCTAAACATCAATTAGGTTGGCTCAAATAGGACCTAACACATGAAACACATAACCTACAATAGGATGGCTCCAACCATATGAATAAAAAGAAACTTATATTTAAGATCCACCTAGAAATTAACTAACCCTTAAAACGTAATTAAACATCCTCCAAAGCCAATGAAATAGGTTAGGATAAACTTCAATTGAAATAATATACCACTCGGGCCCAATATCATTGCCACTATCAAGGTTGTAAATCTTTTTATCAATAGGGATAGAATAAAATGATTATACATGCCAAGATAATGGAACTATAGACCATATAAAACCTTTATATATCACCTCTTTGAAGAGATAAAATATCAAGGTCAAGTGCAAAAGAGTATCATCGCTAACCTAGTAAACATTGTGTAGACCAAACCAAGTGTATGACTTCAATCATAATAAATACTATGCACTAGAGCACTAACACATTTTAAACTCAAATAATAGGTTAAAAACACGGTGTTAAACATCATCCCAAAACTACAATTTTAAACCAATCATCATGGTAGAATCGAAGCATTCTAGTGAGCTAACTAAAAACCATTATTCTGACAAACTCTATTCTAGAGTTTAAACTTGATAACTTCTTCTATCAATGATATCATGAATTTAAAATATGTGAGAAGATGCATGATACTTATTTAATTTAAATTATACTAAACCAAACAAACATAGGATGCAATGCAGTAAAATGCAAAGCAAAATAATATCTCTTAGTTATATTATTTCAAAACTTAGGTAATTTATTTAATCACATAATCAAAATTTTGAGTACAAAATTCAACCCCATATAATCTAGACCACGGATATGATAACCAAAGTGATCGCTTCAAGTAACAAGGTAATAAATCTATATCTACCAAAACTCTAGACATATAAACTATTATCTAATGAGTCTCTAAACCCTCTTCTTTGTTACTGACCAAATTGAATTGACACAACTACTCTCAAGTATATCTCAACCTTCCAAATGTATCTTATTTGAAGTTGATATGGTTGTTTTCTAGTATAAAACATCAATGAACACATATTACATTAATATATAATAAGGACAACACATATTATTACAAATCAAGTTGATATCAATGACAACACTTATTATCAACAATGTATCCCTTTGTCATTGATGACAACACTAATATATGTTTACAAAAACTACATATATCTCCTCCTTTAACATCAAGGAAAAAGGTTATAATATTTACATCATCAAAACTATGTTTTATATTCTCCCTCTATCAATGTGCATATATTTCAAAATTATCCCCCTAAGATGGATATACCTCAAAAATAAGATATAGGATCTCACAAAAAAAATTTGCAAAAAATATACTTTATCTGCACCCTTGAAAAGTAGAAAACCTTTATATTTTACCTTAAGTTCTACCAAAGTTTCATCCCAAGAAGCCTTTCCTAAGGAAGGAATCTAATTTTGACATTCAAATTTCAAGTAAAATTCCTCAAAAGTATCAACATCATCCAAAACCTTCATTTTCTATTCTTCTTGTTCTACTTTCCCCAAGGTACTAGACAAATAGTCCAACTTCAAATCCACTATTTCTTTTAGCATACACAAATGTTTCTTAGTTTTTTAATTTTTACTCTAGCATCAAGTATAGCTATGCAAGAAGTTGTTCTATTTTTGCACCCTTATGGTGTCATCCTTATCCTTTTCAAAATCATATCCACTGTCTAATTGAAAGATTTGTGACTCAATTGAATCAATCTACTCTTTGATTCTTTTTATGGAGTCTAAAAACATTAAAAAAAAAATTGGTACAACATAACAAAATCATTTATACAATATTTGAACTTTTTAAAATTATTCTATAGAGAGATGTGTACATCAGGACACTAGTCAAGGACCTCAACTATCTTCTTATCTTTCATCCTCCTTAGAGATTCCACCTCTTCTTTCTTCTCTAAATATGGTGAATGGTCTTTAAAAGAGTCCATAAGTAGATTCAACTTAATTTATGGAGCTAAAGAAGAATCAATGTCTACCTCCAATAAACCCTCATGTATTATCTTCATTGCATTATTAATTAAGTTTGATGTTATTTGCATGCTCTTTAGTAATTCACATTATCTCTCTATATATCCCTCTCTATCCCATTATCTATCTCCATACATTTACCTCTCTCTTCATTTATCTTCCCATATATCTCTCCCCCTCCTCTCAATATCTCTCTCACTATCCATCTCCATCTCTCTATCTATCCCCTATATCTTTCTCATTAACCTCTCTTTATTTCTCTCTTCCTCCTATATCTCCCCCTCTTTATATCCTTATCTATCCCTTTATGTTTCTCTCTATATCACAAACATAACATGATCATGTTGATAATGGACCCTAATTATCTTCTTGATTAAGATATTTTGTTTCAATAATGGTTGAATCCTAGTAGGTAGATGTATACTTTACTTGAATCTATCACTTCTCCATTGAGACCAGTGTTGCACAAATAACATCATTTGCTACAGTGTATACCAATTCACTTTTATTTTCTAATTGTTGACCATCCACATCTTTTTATTGTACTCATTTCACACCAAGGTGCAATTGCTAGTAACTATTGTATCTATTGGTATTTAATCATTATTTTTACTGCTTATTCAAGTTGAGAGATCATTCAAATATTTTTTCAAGAGAATAATTTATTATTATAATTTATCAACTTAATTAGAAGCTTATAAAAAGGTGAAATTTTTCTTTTTGGCATAACTAGCACACTAGTTGGTATTTTGTCTAGTATTATTATTCATTGGAAATATCTTTTGATGCTAGTTCTAATAAGTGGTTGGAAGGCCAATTTTGCTCACTTTTTTGTGCATATTTTAAACTTTAAGTGTATTTGTATTTAAAATAGGCATAGTTACGGGAACTTGTTTGTTTTGTAACTTTTGATTGGTAACTCAAAATCAAGTGCTATTTTTTGAAAAATTTGATATTTCCCAATTTCCCACACATTGAGCCTAATTACATTATAAATTCACAAATTTATAAAATGCCAAACCTGGGGAGCTCTATAATCATGAGGGCAATTTGTGCATATCTAATTTTTGAGTTTGTTGGTTCTTTTGATCATGTATCTCACTTTGAATCCCTTTTGTTTAAGTATACTTATTAATCTTCCTAATAAATATAAAATTAAATGTGGTATTCTAGGAAGAAAAGACATACAAAATATGTTTACATCCATCATAAAAGTATTGACATGGAGAAATTTCTTATTGTTTATGGTATTTTGTTAAACGAGCCTCTAGCTCCCGCACTTGTGGAACCATCATATGGTCTCACTAGTATATCTTGTGAGACAATATTGTTTGAGGATGAATAATGTAGTCACATGGCTTGCATTGAGGTATCCTCTCACACATCACCTAATGATATATCAGAACCCAAAGTTTATTCATTCATGAGTTCCATTAATTATTTGAACTAGGATATTGATATCGTCTTTCTAGATCCACCTCATTTGGATGCATACATACTTGAGATTTTGTGTCTTTTCATAGAATACCACTTTTTTGATTTGGATGAATCATTGAGGTCATTCGTCTTCTATTTGACGTTAGCTTCAATGAAGTTGCATAGGCACTTCCATCTTTGGGTCTTGCTCTTTCCTTACCCACATCAGTTTCTATCATGATAGTTTGTGCATATATCAATGATTATTTATCACCTTATAGCATTGGCTTGGAGATCATTATGCATCCATCATGTGAATCTTTTGAGTTTTTGGGTCATGTGCATAATTCAAATACATTCATAGTGATTCCTACATTTTATATCATGAATGGGAGGTCATTTTGTACACATTTATAGTTTTTTTCCTCAGGGGAGAAATATTGTTGAGAGTTTGTCGACCATGTTTAGCATCTACAAGCACTAAAAACATCATCCTGAAGAGAGGTTGCATGGATTATCTTCTACTATTAGTTCTAGGAGGAAGTATTTCATCTCATGGAGTTCATGTTACTTTACATACTCTAGGGGTTCAAACGACCTTCTCCCTTTCTCTCCTATGGGGGGAACATTATTGTACTTGTACTAAAGTAGTCCTTTGCAGATCATCGTGAGTGCTTTTTTCTATCACTTCTCTTCTTTCAATTGTATATTTCATTGCATTTGTATCATCTCTTTTAGAGAGAAGATTTGTTCTCATTAAGTTTTCTCAATTTTCTTCACTTTATGGGATATTTATACATGGGTACCCTATCACAGTTTGTTCCCAAGCCCCATACTTACTTTTGAGCATTATTAAACACCTTAACCATAACTTAAGAGGTGGGGGTGCAGGTGGGGGTGGGGGGAAGGGGGGGAAGGGGGGTTTCTTATCTAATCACCTAGTACGTAGACATCTAGTGCATATTTGATACATTTATCACATAATTAAAGCATTTATTATTGCTTACCTACTCACATTAATATCAAGGTCATTCTCTACATGAAAACAAGTTGTCTTCATTCTTTGTTCATAGTCATTGAATCAAACCATCTATGGGTATGACTAAGGAGGAACTAATCATCGTCGATTAGCACATGCATCAACACAAACTAAAATATAGATAAGAAAGTTTGATAAAGATTAGATCCATACACCAAAGTTCAAATATATGTTGTTAAATTATATTTACAATTATAAATATTACTTTTAAGGCTAAAGAAATAATTCAAATTAACAAATAATTCAATTTCAAATTCTAAATCATTCAATTGACTACATTTGATTTTCGTACACATTAATAAATAAAATCCAAACAGAGTACATTATATTTTCAATTTATCGAACTATAATTAAATATCTTTTGTTTATTAATTTTCTATTTTTCTTCTAAGCAATTTCTAACCTAACCCTTTAATCTTATCCACTTATTAAATAATTAAGATTTAATATAAAAGAGATTATATTATCCCCTATACTAATCATGTCTGTGTATCTTTAATTTTTAATTTAGGTACATAAGTCATGATGTGGAATCTTAACCCCACCTTTAAAAGAGATTTATGAGAACAAATTAAAGCAATGGTTGTCCATTCCTATGCCATGCTAGATGACAAATACCCATCTCTTGACGCAAATTCCATATCTCAAAGCAAAATAATTAAAAAGCCCTAAAAAGTTGCATTCTTGAACATTGCAAAAGTTGAGGGGTCTAAATCTAGAAAGAATCAAACGACTTTAGGTTAATAACAAACTTTTCCTTTGGCACGCTATCAATATTGTTTGTCTCTCATGTAAGTGCGATCGGCATAAAGCATCTCGAACAAAGGTGAACGATATGATTGTAGGATAAAGACTTTGATTTATACAATAATATGGAATTATAATAAAATACTTATAGGGTTGTGAGGAGGTAAAGTCTAATTTATGGTTAATAAATATTTATATATAAAATATTTTTATAGAAATGACAATGATAATATGTATAGTAAGTTATTTGTATTATTCTATAAAGTTTTTTATTTTTTATTTTGTTCTGTTTTGTTTTGTTTATGTAGGAGGTATTTATATGACCTAGTTCAATGTCCAACAATTTGTATCTTGGGTACCTATGCGAGCTAAGGCAAGACTAATCCACCCTACGAGTGAGATCCTCTGCTCGCAAGTTGTCTCACCTCTTTAAATCAGGAGTAGAGTTAAACCTGAGACCAATGGGGACCAAACCCACGGCCCAAGCCAACTTTGCTACCTGTGTGGGCTATTATATAAAGTTTATTTTGATATTGTTGGTGAACTTAATTGTTTTATTTACAATTCTAAATTATCTTAAAGTTGGCTGATATGTAATTTGGTTAAAATATTGGATTAAAGACAAAGACATTTAATCAAATTATTAGATTAAAGACAAAGACATTTAATCAAATTATTAGATTAAAGACAAAGACATTTTGAAAATATAAAATAAGTATTGCAATTGTTAAAATAAATGTAACGATTAGGAGCAATAAAGGAAAAAGAGAAAATAAAAAAAGAATTTTCATGGACTTAATCTAAGTTAATCCCATTAAAGTATCTCAAATTGTGTGAATGGTTAGATTCTGGTGGCCAGCAACTATATGGAAGTAGGTAAACATATAGATGTAAAAACATGAGATATTAGTGAATAAATTATGTGTAAGGGTAATATAAATATAAACGTATGATACTATGTATATAAGTATGTATATATGCATGCGTACACACACACATGAGGTAAGAGTATGTATCAGATACTTCCTAAATATATCAAATGCCACTATTTTCTTTTTCATCATTTTTAAGAAATAATTTTTTAGCTTATATTTAAAATAACGTTTGTCTCTTTCTTTCAATTGTTACACCTACTCACAACAATAATATGTATAATAAGTTATCTATATTATCATATAGAAGTATTGCAATTGTTAAAATAAATGTAACGATTAGGAGCAATAAAGAAAAAAGAGAAAATAAAAAAAGAGTTTCCATGGACTTAATCTAAGTTAATCCCATTAAAGTATCTCAAATTGTGTGAATGGTTAGATTCTGGTGGCCAACAACTATATAGAAGTAGGTAAGCATATAGATGTAAAAATATGAGAAATTAGTGAATAAATTATGTGTAAGGATAATATAAATATAACATATGATACTATGTATATATTTATGCGTACACACACACACACACATGAGGTAAGAGTATGTATCAAATACTTCCTAAATATATCAAATGCCACTATTTTCTTTTTCATCATTTTTAAGAAATAATTTTTTAGCTTATATTTAAAATAACGTTTGTCTCATTCTTTCAATTGTTACACCTACTCACAACGATAATATGTATAATAAGTTATCTATATTATCATATAGAGTTTATTTTGATATTGGAGGTGGACATAATTGTTTTATTTATAATTGTCAATTATCTTATAGTTGGTTGATATGCAATTTAATAAAAATGTTAGATTAAAGACAAAGACATTTTGAAATATGAAATATGTATTGCATTTGCTAAAATAAATGGAACCAATAGGAGCTACAAATAAAAAAAGAAAAGAAAAAAAGAGTTGCCATGGACTTATTCTAAGCTAATCCAATCAAAGTATCTCAATTTGAGCGAATGGTTAAATTTTGGTGGTCAACAACTATATAGAAGTAGGTAGACATATAGATGTTAAAAAGTGACATATAAGTGAATATATATTGTGTGCGAGAATAATATAAATATAAATGTATGATAATATGTGTCTGTGAGTCTATGTGTGTGTGTGTGTGTACACACACACACACACACACACACATATATACATGTACAATACACACACACACATATATGTATGTATATATATATATATATATTGTACATATACATATACACACACACACACGTGTGTGTGTGTGTGCGTGCATATACATATATATGTACATATACATATACATATACGGTTAGACATATCGAGATGTTGCAGACATTGTTGTCATTGATGTCAAAACCTCCATACTTGTTAGTTGGTGGTATCGGTTGTTTGTTGGTAGTGTCAGTTGATACTTGTTGGTATTAGTGAGGTGACATGTTTCGGTTATGTATGTAGAACATATTATGTACAAAAATTTTCAGTGTATGGTGTTGGGTGTATTTGTTTCTTTTATTGGAGTACAACTTGTAGTACATCAACTTGTTTCAGTGGTTGCAATTTTTGTTGGTCTCTGTTGACTATTATGCTTACATAAGTTCTTCTAGGTGTCCCTGCTATGTGGACATTCTTGCAACTCATCATAAGTTTTGTTATAGTGATCATATCTTGTTCTGGACAGGTTTTATCAGTTCTTATCTATTGGTTGGTTCAAAAGTTTTGTTTTTCACATCTTGAACTTGGTTGTGGTGTTCTTGTATGTGTGCAAACTCTAACTCTATGTAGTCAGGCGTAAACAAACAAAGTTAGCATAAAAACATCTAATATACACATTGATTTCTCACACAACCTTTGATGAGCTAAAATGAGTGCACCAACGACTCATTTGATTTTCTCTTAATTTTATTATGTGAATATGCTATCTAAACTCAATATGTTTAATCCCCAAATGCAAGATTTAAATATGTGAAATGCAAGCTATGAAGATCAAGAGATTATAAGACTAGTATAAGGAACTAGCTTGCAATAATAATCAAAATGAAGATGAGATTATGAGAATGCAATATTAACTGGAATGGGTTACAATGAGGTGCAATGTTAAGCTAAAATGGATTCAAAAGGGATGAGCATGCAACTAAGATTTCAATGATACTAATATGCAATGCAAAAACTAAGCTAACATAATTCATAATATTACTCAAAATAAGATTCTACACTAAGATGTATATGCTAAAATGCTCTTAAATTCTAGAATGATAACTCTACTTGCAAAATGATATGAAAGCAAACTTACTAGAATGGATGATCAAATTCTTAAAGCAAGGCTCCTATTTATAGATTTTTAGGGAGGACTTGAGGGGCTTGGATGAAGTGGCACCTATGTGAAATCCACATAGGATCCACATATGAGACACATGGGCTAAAGGACAAGTCATGTAAAGTCATGTCTTTGAGAAACTTGGGATGTGATGGGTCAAGAGTACTCAAAAGTACCCATGTAAGAGGAAAAGGCCAATGGAATACTTTTAGGAAGTGTAAGAAGTGTAAGAGATCCTTGTTTAGACAAATTTAGCATTTGTTGAAAAGGTGAATTTTGGGAAGGTTGCTCACACATGTGTGAGCAACCAATTAGTGCTAATAGGTTAGGAATCACTTTTTAAAGGGGTTAATCAAGGATTAACTCAAGTTGGTAGGCTTAGTTGGATAAGAGGGATATGTATAGGCTAGGTTTTAGGTAGGAATCTAGATTAGATTAACTTAAATTTAATCAAAAGAAGGTTTAGAAGAAAATAGGCATATGAGGGGGAATAAATAAATTGAAATATATTTAAAAGGGGTTTTATGGAGAAAATGCATTAAATGATATTTAATATATTAGGATGGGATGCATTTAAATAAATTTAAATATCTAGGAGATGAACCTAATTTAATTAATAAATTTACTTAAATATGTAGATAAAAACAACAAATATAATTAATTAATTAAGACTAATTATAATGTTAAGGGGGACATTAATTAAATTAAATTAATATTGAGTGTCGAGGGACATTTTTAGACATCTACATTTTGCCCCTCTTTGATGCAATGTTGAAGAAGACACTGCGTCAAAGGAAAGAAAATAAGATGCCCCAAAGAGGAATGATGTTGTAGGAGTCATGTCGAAGCGATGATGATGAGAGATTGTGACCCTCAAGAAAATAATGCAAATTTTTTTGTGGAATTTTCTCAAAAAAGGCAGTGGGGAGAGAAAAAGAATTAAGAAAAGGGAGAAAGGGGAAAATTTGCATGACTGTCAAGGATATGGGAGAAAACAGGATAGAAAATGGGGACCGAGATTTAAAAAAAAAAAAAACAAGCTCGAGGAGGGCCTATTAGTAGGGCCAAAGGGCCCTACGAGTGGTCATTTTCAACACTTTGAGTTCAAAAACCTAGAGCACTAAGAGTGGGACGACAACAATGCAAAAGAGAGGACAGATAGGAGAGCGCATATGGGTATATCAGAGGTTGACAGACTAGGACCCACCTGTGAGTATCAAAAAACCTTCTTTGTGCTTTCATTTAATGTTTTTATCTTGCATTTATTAGGGTGTCATATGATGGTTTAGGGGTGTAAGATAAGAAAAAATGTGTTTTTCATTTAAGGATTGGTATCGTGATGATTGGATGATTATAGGTGTGTGTGTGAGAGAGAGAGGAGGGTAGGGTTGTTCTTTTAATTCCAAATTTCTCAAAGGGAAGATCCAAATTGATTAACCCTAAATAAAGGAACAATACATAAATGAATCAACCTATTAAGGATATGGATTTAAGAGAAAACCCTAATTCTCATTTTATAAAAGAGAGTATGTGATAGTTTTAGAAAGATTAAGAACTTTAATTGAATTGAATAGGAGAAATGCACTAACCTTGAAATATTGCAGATCTGAAGAATGTTGTTTTCTGAAGACTGTGTTGAGTTTCTAGAAAATCTGAGACTAGATCTGGAATAGAAACGCAGAGACGAAGAAAACCCAAAAATCTTTTTGTGTTCAAAGACAGTTCTGATTCATACCCTCAAGTCAATGTCACCATTTGCCAGAATTTCCGATTGCGACCTAGGTCACAATTGACCTAAAAAGTCTCAGACTGAAATTCTATTTTTGGTTCTTGAAAGTTTGCTGAAAAGGGTATCTGAATCTCCATCCCGATCCTCTATTCTGAACCTATACCTGCAAGAAAAATGATTTGTTTGTTGGGGGGAGGGTTTTTCCTTAGTGAAACCCCGATTTAGGAATTAACCTTGAAATCAATAATTGAAATAAATAATGCTAGCAAGTAGTATAAGTAAATCTAATAATGAAGCTATGATATTCAAATAGATATGCAAATGTATTTTGAATGTAAACAAGTATGTAAATATGAAAGCTTGGACTCAATTAGAAACCTTAAACGTCCATGATTGTATGCTTGAAATCCACCTTGAAGGGAGAATGAATGATTCTTGAGGATGCACAAAGGATCTTGAAGGAAGATCACTCCACCATGATGGATAGATCTAGGGTTTGAATGACAAATCTTGAATGCTTGAACCAAATCCCTTCAAAGGCTTGAAAGCTTGAATCCTTGATCTTCAATGGAAAACTTGAATGCTTTGGAAGCTTGAAAACATGTAGAATAATGGATGCTTTAAATTTTTTCTTGATGATAGTCATTCTTCACCCAGAGCTTGAGATTATCCTTCTTATCACTTAGTTGATTGTCAATGGGTTAAAGAAAATGAGATGAGAAAACTTCCTTTTATATGAAACTAGGGCACAATCTTCTAGAGAGGTCAACATAGGAGAATTAAATTCCAATTAGACCCATGCACCTAAAAGAGGACCTCTATTAAATATTATTTAAGAATCATCGCTTTGGAACTTAAAATAGCCGACCCAGAAGCGAAAAATAAATTTTTGATGACCTCTAGCAGCTGACAGACTTCTAGATTTGAAAGGGGGATCCAAGTCAAGGTCAAGGTCAAGGTCTTCCTTGACCTACGTCAAGGTTGAGGTCAATCTTGACCCAGGGGGTCAAGACCCCTGGAAAACATGTTAGTTGGGCTGGGAGGTGTCCGGAGAGGCCCAATCAGGGTCCTAAACAGACATAGAAGTAAGAGAGGATGTAGAAATGATGGGACAATGTGATGGTGGCCAAAAAAACCCCCTAAGAAGGGCTAAAAATTCTTAACATGGAATTTCTTCCATTTTAAGATGATACATTAAGCCCCCACTTTAGTGGGAGTATGGAAATCAAACATACTCGCGGTAAAGTTAGAAGAAAGACTCTGGTGGATCACAACGAGGTAGAACATCACTAAGTCAAGGACATGAGCCCCTAGACCAAGGATTATAACTCAACATAAATGCATAAATATGTGTAAGTAAAGAGCAATTAATCATAGAAAACATACATGATTACATAAGTAAGACAAGAGCAACACTACAGATACCATAGCTTCGTGATCTAATCCTACTAGCATGAAAGTGAAAGAGAGAAAAGAGAAAGTGATTACCTCGCCTAGTAAGATTCCCACCTTACCATGAATCACCAAGGAGGGAGAGCCCAATAGGTTCACCTATAAACTGTGCTTTGTAATTGTAATGCGTCTTCTGACAGCTTTTAAAATATCCATAGATCCACATTCTTGTATCAATATGGAAAATGTATAAAATGCGTGTCTTTTGAGGATTTAGCAACTTATGTGCGTTACCCTCCAAGGATTTAGCATATTGTAAAATTTTAAAATGCATATCTCTTCAGGATTTATAAACTTATGTGTGTTACCTTTTGAGGATTTAGCAAAATAATAATAATAATAATGAAAATGCGTGTCTCTTCAGGATTTAGCAACTTATGTGCGTTACCTTCTGAGGATTTAGCATGTTTGTAAAATGTAAACTAATGTAAAATATAGTATAAGGGAGACCCTATATATTCCCCCCTCCTTATCATGACTACCCACTAGGTAGGATAAGGAAGAGAAAGAGTATACCTACTTCACAAGGTAAGGAGATATCCAGTTTAACAACAATTTACACTATATCCTTAGCAAAGAGTATTGACCCTTACCTCTAAGAACATAGATAATCGTGAAATGGATATTTCACATATGGAAAAAGGATCCTCCAAGAGGAAGAGATCTTATCATAAATACCCCCACCATAGAGGAGTGCTTAGGATAAAATATCATCTTTTAAAGAAAAGAGGGACCCGAGATTTGATCATCTAGCCCCCTACGATGAAGAGGAAGAGGAATCTCGGAATGAAGGAGTCAAACTCTAACCCAAAGCAAAGGAAATATTTTATCAAGAGCATAGTTTGAAAAATAAAGAAGAGGTGATGACCTAGGACAATCACCTCCCATATAAGAGGGTATCCATAGTCAAAGCATAAATCTTTATAAGGAAATAATGTTGTATGATAAGAAAATGCCACTAAGCTAAGGAAAGCATATCCTTAGATAGGAAAAGAAGGAGATTACCTTGCCCCCCAGGGGTGAAAGCAAGGGATATACCAACTTATATCAAGAGATATTGTAACAAAGAGATATCTTTACAAAACAAATGTCATAGAAAAGATATCATGAATGATTATAAAAATTTATAGGGATAGAATATAGAAAGAATAACCAATTAAACTCAAAACAAAATACATGCTAAGAGTAAAATGGATCCTAGAAGACTGGAATAAAATACCTCTTGTCCCCCAGTTAAGAACAAGAGGAAAAATATAATCTAACTTATAGAAGAACGAGGGGAATCCTCTATATCAAAATTATGAATAAATTGTAATACTACACGGGAATTTGATATAACTCCTAAAGTAACTCTTTCTCAAACATATAACTTGAAATGCACACAATCAGCAAGTAAATGTTTATTACTATGATGAAAAGGACATCTATATTTAGAGAGATCATTTTTCAAAATAGGTTTAAAGATTTCTTTCTTAGAATTCATTAATTAGGCAAAAGCTTTCTTAGCCACATCTTGAGGAGTATCAGGGTGATCTAAAGAAGGTTTTGGAAGAAGAACGTGAAGAGGAGGACAATGGTTAAGATCCACTACCTTTATTGGAGGAGGTGGGAAACCTATACCATGCATATCTTGTTTAGGAGATGAATGAATCAGGTTTTTAATGCCATGTTCACTGATACCAAGCCCTAAACCTTTATAGCCTTGTTTATCCACCATAGTATATCCGGTATTGTACCTATCTTGCAAAGCTTCGATAGGAGGAGATTGATTATGGTGCTCATGAGAAAATGTTGTGTATGGTGGACTGATAGGATTATAAGAGATTTCCTTGTTTTTCCCTTTAACATCATCATGGATTGGATAGGGAGGGGAAGGTAAATGAAAGAATTATTGAGCATCATTATCATGAACCCTAGCTTGGGCCTCATCATAAATGTGGGAAGAACTAGGGATTAAAGATGGAGAAATAGAAATAGGAATATTTGGAATTGGATTAGGATTGATAAGATTAGGATTAGGAAGATTAGGAGCTAGGTTAGGCATGATAGGAGTAGGAAAACTAGTAGGTGAGGTATCATCTACCCAATTCTTCACATAATCCAAAAGAGTAATAAGTCCACTAGACAAATCCTTGATGAAAGTTTTTAAAGTAGGAAGACTAGTATTAGTTAATCTCAAAATAGCATAAGAAAGTGAAACATGAAGATTAACAAACATAATGAAATGGATGATACTTTCATAGACATCATAATTACTATGGAGAGATGCTAAAAGAAGCATAATGAGAAAAATAGCCATCCCCCAAAGCATCTTAAAGATCTTCATAGTGAAGGAAATGCAAGAAGTGTTTTTATATTTTTATGAGTATGTAGATTTTTTTTTGTATTTTAAAATGCAAGACCATAAAAGAAAACTAATTTAGTATGTATGCAAAAGTTAGTCTCTAACGAAAAGAGGCAAAGCATCTAACACCAAAAAGAAAGAGTTGTCTAAAGCGGGTTCACCAAAATGTAAGATATTAAAAAATGTGTTTTTCATTTAAGGATTGGTATTGTGATGATTGGATGATTATAGGAGTGTGTGTGTGTGTGTGTGTTTGAGGAGGGTAGGGTTTTTCTTTTAATTCCAAATTGCTCAAAGGGAAGATCCAAATTGATTAACCCTAAAGAAAGGATCAATACATAAATGAATCAACCTATTAAGGATATGGATTTAAAAGAAAAGTCCTAATTCCTATTTTATAGAAGAGAGTATGTGATAGGTTTAGAAATATTAAGAACTTTAATTGAATTGAATAGGAGAAATGCACTAACCTTGAAATATTGCAGATCTGAAGAATGTTATTTTCTAAAGTCTGTGCTGAGTTTCTAGAAAATCTGAGACTAGATCTAGAATAGAAACGCAGAGACGGACAAAACCCAGAAATATTTTTCTATTTTGAGACATTTACAATTTGTACCCTCAAGTCAATGTCACCATTTGCCAGAATTTTTGATTGTGCCCTAGGTCACAATCGACCTAAAAAGTCTCAAACTGAAATTCTATTCTTGGATCCTGAAAGTTTGCTGAAAAGGGTATCTAAATCTCCATCCCGATCTTCTGTTCTGAACCTGTACCTAAAAGAAAAATGGTTTGTTTGTTGGGGGGATGGGTTTGCCTTAGTCAAACCCCGATTTAGAAATTAACCTTGAAATCAATAATTTAAATAAAGAATGCTAGCAAGTAGTAGAAGTAAATCTAATAGTGAAGCTATGATATTCAAATAGATATGCAAGTTTATTTTGAATGTAAACAAGTATGTAAATATGAAAGATTGGACTCAATTAGAAACCATAAACCTCCATGATTATATGCTTGAAATCCACCTTGAAGGGAGAATGAATGAGTCTTGAGGATGCACAAAGGATCTTGAAGGAAGATCACTCCACCATGATGGATAGATCTAGGGTTTGAATGATGAATCTGGAATGCTTGAACCAAATCCCTTAAAAGGCTTGAAATCTTGAATCCTTGATCTTCAATGGAAAACTTGAATGCTTTGGAAGCTTGAAAACATGTAGAATAATGGATTCTTGAACTTTTTTCTTGATGATAGTTGTTCTTCACCTAGATCTTGAGATTATCCTTCTTATCACTTAGTTGATTGTCAATGTGTTAGAGAAAATGAGAGGAGAAAACTTCCTTTTATATGAAACTAGGGCACAATCTTCTAGAGAGGCTGACATAAGAGAATTAAATTCCAATTAGACCCATGCCCCTAGAAGAGGACCTATATTAAATATAATTTAAGAATCATCACTTGGGAACCCAAAACATCCGACCCAGAAGTGGAAAATGAATTTTTGATGACCTCTGACAGCCGACAGACTTCCAGATTTGAAAGGGGGACCCAGGTCGAGGTTGAGTTCATCCTTCACCTAGGTCAAGATTGAGGTCAACCTTGAAATAGGGGTTCAAGATCCCTGGAAAACATTCTAGTTGGGATGGGAGGTGTTTGGAGAGGCCCAATCAGGGTCCTAAACAGACACAAAAGTAAGAGAGGATGCATAATTGAGGGGACAATGTGATGGTGGAAAAAAGCACCCCCTAAGGAGGGTTAAACATTAATAACATGGAAGTGCTTCCATTTTAAGATGATACAAGGGGATGTAAATTATTTTAGGTCAGAGATGTTGATCGGCTGATTAGCATCTACGCAGACATTGGTTGGTCGATCAACATCCTCGCAGATGTCAGTTTGTGAGGTGGAGATGTTGATTGCTAGATCGATGTCTTCACAGATGTGAAAGAGATTTGGGGGATCATGAGACTATAGACCAAATTGGCATCTACATGGATCTGTCTACACCAATCCACGTGTTCAAAAGGGAATCAGTGTATCTGTCGATGAAGATAAAAGTAACTAGTTAGCATCACAAGATGTGTCCTAGGGGTTCAGGGTAGACATAGGTTAGATCAAGATCAAGATTTGGGAAGGAAAATAAAGGACTAAGGATGACTGACATGGGTGTGACTGGATGTAGGCATAGTTTTTGCCTCTTACATCTAGAGATAATTAGCCCACAACCATGGAGTTATAGGAGATATTCAGAATAGAGGAGTGGGTCATAGTCACCCTCTGCAGACTACACGATGTGTGCAAGTGGCCTCGACTATGCATGCACAATGGCATGATGAAGACACTAGTGGAGAGGTGGCACAGGGACACCTCCACCTTTCAGCTCCTGATAGGTGAGGCTACCACCACACCACTCAACATTTAGAGGATCTACCAAGTCCCTATTAGAGGGGTCATCTCAGAGTATAGAGTGGAGGATGAAAACTATTACATGGATCTCTAATTTTTACAATGACAGGAGAAGATTCTGAGGGAAAAGACTCATGTGCCATGGCAACAAGTGATTGATTCTATAATTTTGTGACTGGCACTATATCTATCAGGACTGATAGGTTTCTAGATGATACTAGACTTATTAGGACATGGCATCACAATTAGCTAGGTGAGAGTGCTCAGCCACATGCTATCAGAGAAGGGTGCAACCTACTGCTGGGGCTATATGATTTTGGTTCATCTCTACTATGATCTACATATGTGTGCCTACCGCACATGTAGGAACCTTAGAGCTAGGGTGTCATTACTATTTGTGTAGGTCTAGTAGCACATTATTATGATCTAACCACTAATGAAACAAGAGAAACAAAATCCATATGAGTCGTATGTGTGTTGCTATCAACACCCTATCAGTTACACACTAGTGTGTTAATGTTATAAGGAACTGAGAGGGGGATAAATCAGTGTAACCACAGATCTACAAAATCTTTTCATAAACTTCCACAATAATCAACATGCAAAGATAAATGTAACATAAATACATAACAAAACATACATCCATGAAATCAACACAAAAGCACCAATATTTTATCATGGAAACCCTTGGTAGAGGAAAACTCCATGGTGGGAATTATCACCCACAAAAATCACTAGTGCACCAATAAGTCTTTCCCTATTAGGAGCATTACAACCACCTAGTTAAGGGCATACACGGTTCAGAGTATATGTAGCCCAGTTAGAAACTATTACAACAGTCTTGTTAGGAACTACCCTATTAAGGGATTTTAAACTCCTTCTGAGATTCACCCTATTAGAGGATTTAGTCTTCAGATGTGCTAGGATTTTTCTTACCCTATTAAGAAGAACCTTGTTAAAGGATTTAGACCACAATCCTATTAAAACTTTCCTTGAGTAGAAAAATCAAATGAAATGATCTAAAAGTAGTACCCTCTTCTTGATAGATCTGCTTCAACACTTCTCACTATGTTGTTCTGAACATATAAACTCTACCTTCAACTATCTCCATCACCACAACAACAACACACTTAACCACACTAATTCCTTCAACTTCATCACTTATAAACAGTTTTAGGTCAGTGGAATAACCCTAAAAAATGTTACATGTTGTCGGCCTCCAAAACCTACTCAAAACTCATAAGCGATCACTCAACATAGGAAATTAAACTCCTCAAGGTCATACCTCAACAATATAATTCATAAATAAATAAAAAATTGACACGTAATTGATCGCTACCTCGATTTCATTACCTTGACTAGACCGCTTGACTATTATTGCTTATATCACTGGTGTTTGCCTCAAATCTCCATTTGTGCATTGAATCAGCTTACGCGATCATAGATGTAGGTAAACATGGCCCTGTAGATACTATCTACATGATCACAGCATCTGAATTATTCATATTATCACCACACACCAAAATTACCATGACTAACTATATTGTCACTGATATACTAAACACTTAGAAAAATTCTTGTACAGTCACCTTCATCACTTGTATATCTGATTTGATCTGTGAAGTAGACTTGTTTCTAGCAATGAAAACACTACAACATTCACCACATGATCTAGGATAGATAATATTCATCAGATGCCAACAATATCCCCCTTTTCCATTGATGGCAACACTTAAAAAAAATTGCAAAGTGTCTAACTAAGCAAAACAAAAAGAACACAAGTACAAAGCTTAACTTTAGGATTAATCCCCCTATGGTAATCAAAAATAGATCATGTATGTATTGCTCCCTTGTACAAAATAATTAGCCAATTTTTCAACTCTATCTACTCCCACTGACTATCCCACTAACTATCTTCTCCCCCTTTGACAACAATGACAAAGGTATACAATGAATTATTAGAACAAAAATTTATTTATAGAGAGTAGCATATAGCTATTACAATCTACTAAATATATCACCAAAATTGTTCTTTAAGACCTGTAGGTCAGTCTCCCATAACTTATTGAGATGTCCAGTAATCACTATCTAACCGGGTAGTAGATAGGCTAGCTCCTCTTATGCTTCCACTATACTTATATTAGGTAAATTCTTCGACTGTACTATATCATGTAGAGATTATATAAACACTGCTATAACACCCTGCCAGGGAACCTAGGAGAGATTAACCAAAAACATGCTACCGAGTTTACATTTTTTTTTAAAGTTTACACAATAAGATCGTACAATAATGCAGAAGCAATAACAATACATTCACATAACAGATACAAGCATAGATTACAAAACTTGGGGGTTCCATAACATAGAATTATATAAGATGAAAATCAAAACTATATAATCATAAACATAGGGTTACACATCTATAAATGGGTAATAATTACATCATCTATAAATAATTGCAAAACTCAACTCAAACTATAAGGTATAAATCATAACTTACATCCTCTACACATGTCATAGGGTATGTAGTAATCACTTTAATAGAAGTATGATACAATATCTAGAATATGTATCACATCTAATACACTAATGCAAGATTACAATACATATATGATAAGATCAAAACCTTTGAATAATAATAAGAAGAGAACAAGTGATACAAGGATCATCTAGCACTGGAATAAGGACATCGAATCTCAAATGGAAAAGAATCACTATCAATCATCCTTTGGAACTATAAAACTCCACCCCAGCGTGCCGAGGAGATAACATCAGACCCCACTCAGATAATAGTAACAAAAGAATGAAAGGATAACTAAGCAAGGGAAACCTGGTAGATCTCTATCTCAAGATGTACTAAACATACTACAAGGTAATAATCACTAATCCAGAGGCAATAGACATTGTAGGGAACCTAAGTTGTATATAGGGAAGTGTCATCATATATGTCTAACCCTTAAGTTTCATCTTGGTAGCCTCTCTGGACCCCGACACTCAAGTGACCATATATGGTATCAATGACCTCTCGAACAGACAAAACTACTACCTATGCCAAATACACAACTCTCAAGGTGGCAAGCATCATCTTATCCTCCATCTTAACCTATATTAGTGCTCAAGCATGGGTGAGGAACCATATCTTATTAATTCATTTTAAGCCCCAAATTAATGTATCATATTATCACTTGTTAATTTTACTTACAATAAGTGATCCTGGCAGCCACTTGTGGGCCCCGACGCTTATTGCAAGCCACCCCCATTTATACAACTAGATAACCTACCTTATGCTCATAGATCACACAATGATCTACAAAGGTACATAAACATGAATACCAAATCCAGTTCCTTATGAGATAATAAGAATGATCATAACATAAAATAATACTCTCAAAGAGTCCATAAAACATGATCTTACAATACTAAGGTTGGGTAATAGAAGTCAAAACCACAACCACATCAAGAAAACATCCAAAAATTGATTGAAAACACACCCCAATCTTCTATATGCTTTCCCTAAGGGTCTATCTAATTCCCCAAATAAAAAACTATAAATAAAGTCCATAAACTGAAGGTAAGACATAAATTTTACAATTTAATGATCAACCGATCCACAATTTGAACATATAAACACGATAATTTATTAAAGATTTCCACAACATCATATGTATATAAAACAAAAAAAACATTGTTCCCAACAATTGAAAGTACAATAATTTCAAAAGTAATAATGACTAAAAAAATTGTAATATTAATGATAAATTAATCATTAATTAATAAAAACTAATTATTAAATATTACTATTAATAATTTAATATATAATATTAATTTAAAATTAATTAAAAAAAATTTAAAAATTAATATACATAAAAAAAATTAATTTAAATAAATTAAATTGTTTAAATAAAAAAAATTTAATTAATAATAAAAAGAAAACTGAAAATGGGGGTAGGGGACACGGGCCCCACCCCCACTACTATCGCACATGTTTTCAGTCAATTTTTGGATGTGTTCTTGATGTGGTTGTGGTTTTGACTTCTGTTACCCAACCTTAGTATTGTAACCTCATGTTTTATGGACTCTTTAAGAGTATTGTTTTATGTTATGATTGTTCCTCTTATCTCATAAGGAACTGGATTTGGTATTCATGTTTTTGTACCTTTGCAGATTAATGTGTGATTTGTGAGCTTAGGGTAGGTTATCTAGTTGTATAAATGGGGGTGGCTTGCAATAAGCGTCAGAGCCCACAAGTGGCTGCTAGGATCACTTATTGTAAGTAAACTTAACAAGTGATAATATGATACATTAATTGGGGGCTTAAAATGAATTAATAAGATATGGTTCCTTACCCACGCTTGAGCACTAGTATAGGATAAGATGGAGGGTGAGATGATGTTTTCTGTCTTGAGAGGTGTGTGTCTGGCATAGGTAGTGGCTTTGTCTATTTGAGAATTCATTAATACCATATATGGTCACTTGAGTGTTGGGGTCTAGAGAGGCTATCAGGATTAAACTTAAGGGTTAGACGTATACGATGACACTCCCCTATATACAACTTAGGTTCCCTAAATATGTCTATTGCCTCTGGATTAGTGAGTATTAACTTGTAGTATGTTTAGTACATCTTGAGATAGAGAGTTGTCAGTTTTCCCTTGCTTAGTTATCCTTTAATTCCTTTGTTACTACTATCTGAGTGGGGTCTGATGTTATCTCCTCGGTACAGTGGGGTGTACTTTTATAGTTCCACAAGGATGGGTGGTAGTGATTCTTTTCCATTTGGGATTTGGTGTCCTTATTCCAGTGTTGGATGATCCTTGTATCAATTGTTCTCTTCTTATTCTTCTTTGGAGGTTTTGATCTTATCATATCTGTATTGTAATCTTGCATTAGTGTATCAGATGTGATACCTATTCTAGATATTGTATCATACTTGTATTAAAGTGATTACTACATACCCTGTGACATGTGCAGAGGATGTGAGTTATGATGTATACCTTATGATTTGAATTGAGCTTTTGCAATTATTTATAGATGATGTATTTGTTATCCATTTATAGATGTGTAACCTTATGTTTATGATTATCTAGTATTGAGTTTTGTCTTACGTAATTCTACATCATGGAACCCTCAATATTTGTAATCTATGCTTGTATCCATGTATGTGAGTGTATTGTTATTGCTTCTGCATTATTGTATGATCTTGTTGTGTAAACTTAATTTTTTTTTGTAAACTTGGTAGCATGTTTTAGGTTAATCTCTCATGGGTTCCCTAGCGGGGCATTACATCTGTATCTATAAGTCCTTTCTGCAAAATTTCCAACTTTGGAATCAGTAGACTCTACAACACTAACAATACTGAGACCCTTTTATCCCACTTGTTATGATAATTTTTGAGCTTATGATTAACATTGCTCACTGATACTCCAAAAATTGTAATGAAATGATTCACTGGCTCAAAATTAGCCACTAACTTCTATAGCTCCTATTGAGCTTCAACTCTTTTTTGTTTAATATCCTTCAAAAATTGTGAGAAATCAGCAATAGAGGTAAGAAACTTACCGCCTTCTTTCAATGCTTGTTTCACCTTGTTAATCTCAACTATCAAAGTTACTCTGTTAAATGAAATCTACTAGACTAACTTTGCTTATTTCTTTCTTTCATAGTCCCTTTCTGCATTTATTGTTGTTGCATCCTCTAGAATTTATATTTGTTCATTTGGAGTTGTCACTAATTGACCCAATTGTTCAATAGGTGTATCCTTCTCATCAGAATTTGCCTTAGGCACAAGATCAGACAATATATATCTCTTGCATCTTGTAAAATTTGTGCCTCCTTTCTCTTTTGATCTCTTATGGCCTTAGACTTAATATCCATAGAAACATACATCATCTTTGTTGAGCTCATTGTACTGAGATCTATTGGTCCTTAACTGATCGACAAGTCATCTTCATCCATTTCACCAAAACTTTGTTGAACAATAGACATGGGAGATATTACCTTTTCCTTTCCTCTTTTAGTAGTCTTCTTCTTTTGTTCTTCATGATTTTCCTTATCTCCTTTCTTCTACACATCCTCAGTATGTGAATGCACTTGCTTTTCCTTGTCTTATGCTTCACTGGCTGCCTCTATTGTTGATCCATGTTGTTTCTCACTGGTAGGAACATCGAATGTGGTATCATCAGTCATCACTTGATATGTTCCTATGTCCACCTATTCATATCTTTTATCCTTAGGCTCATCTGTATCCATGATACGAGCATCACCTGTGGTTTCCATGGTATCCTTGGGCTCATCCAAATAAACATTATTGGGTGTGATCTTCACACCATAAATTTTCCATCCTTCATTAGTCTGTGTAACCTCATATTCATTATCATCTTGTCTTTTTTGCTCTTCATATTTGACTTGATCATCTTCATTTTCTTCATCAAGTCCTAATAATTTCTTTAGAATACTCACTATTTCTTCTTGTACTGATTGAGAATGGCCAATTTGTACTCTTATAATTCTTGAATTAGTCTTGAATGCAGATCTGAAATTCTTAAGTGTCTCATTGATTTCCTCTGTAGACATCTCTGGTTGTAGTTGCACTAAGTTATATTCAACTATTCCCTTACTTGTCTTTAAAATTGTATGCCACCTGGCTTCAATCTTAGCATAGAGAGATGCAGGAATTTGTCCTTGTAATTCAATAAGTTCTTTACTTAACTTGTGCATGCTAAACACAACTTCATTTTCAATCTTAGTCTAGTCTTCTTTATTGACCTTGTCATAAAATTTTCTTACACCAACAAGTAAACCCCATTTCTTGATTCTTTCAACAATAGTATAAATTTTTTTTTTTGTCAAAATAAAGCTTGATCGATTTAATGGTAGGAGTACCAACCACCTTTTACTTTTCACCACTTGCCTTCATCTTCTTCTATTCTTCATAAAACTTTGTTCCTTTTTCTTCTACTTCTTCTTCAATCTTCTCAAATCTTTAAGCCTTATCCTTCTTCTTTCTTCCAACAACCTTTGTTGCAGTAGCCTCCTTTTCTTTTGTAGGTTCAGGTTGAGTAGGATTTTGTTTTCCTTTGACTGATGCCTTTGTAGGAGGATTTATTTTCTCCTTTACTATAATTCAGGCACTTCTTGTTTGCCTACTGATTAGGGCACCACTAGTTGTATAATAAATAACTTCTACATCTTCACCTTCACCTATAGTTGTTGTTACTTCTCTAGATGTTCCAAATTTTCTATAGTATGTTTGGCTCTTGCCTTATTTATGGCTTCCTGTGTAAAGCCTTTCTTTAATGCAAATTGTTCAACCTCTTTTCTAATATTCTTCTCAATCACTGGTTGGGTCAATTTGTTGTGTACTTCCATGCTCTTTTCCTTATAGGTTCCAAATCTAGACTCATTTGGATCTACCGGTTTGGATAATAAATCTTCTAAATGTAAGACTATCATATCACCTTCTACCTCATATCCCATGGGCATAGCCCATGATGTCCTAGGCACTACTACCTCCATCTAAAAAGTGTCAGTATCCAACATAAAGCATATATCATCCTTTTATTTCTCAATAATATGGGTTGGTATCCTTTCCCTTTGATGTATTTTTCTTTGAAAGTATTTGAAATAGCCCCAAAATTTCTCATTAAAACCATTACCCAATAATCTAATACAATTTTTCAATTGGAACACAACTAGCGTCCCTTCTATCCAATTTATATGACCAACACCAGGGAAAAAATTTTGAAAGGAAAAGAAAAATCCCATAATCAATTGGCTAAATTTAAATACTTTCATTTTATCCTTTCTGATCTTCTCCATGTTTAGAAATAATGGATCTCTCATTGTAGCACATAAATCATACTCATCATTTTCAATCACCATTCTAAATGCACTATGGATTGCAGCAGATGACACACTATTGATTCTCCTAGACTGATAGACCTTATATCCTATCACCATAGATGAAAATATCACATTGAGATCAGGGATATCATTGATAGTCATCGCTCTCTTATCCCACTTCTATTTAGTTAATATTTTTACTACATCTTGTGAGATTGACCTAAGTACTGATACTTCACTGGCTACACAGAAACTTGTTACTGCATGTATATCCTCCTTAGTGATCTTATATGGACAGTCAAGCCACATAAACTAATCATGCAGTCAAATCAACACATATCTGACATGCTCTTCCTCAAACTCATCAAGGAAATTGATCGCATGAGTGAAACCCTTGTCTGCAACCACTTGGTGCTCATCCTTCAATACCAGATCACTACAAAACTTCTCATATAGGGAATGAATATAAGATTCGCCTAGATTTTCAAACTTAAAATGAATATATGACCTAACATCTACAATATGTATCACACCATAGGGCACACTAGAGAGGGCACCTTTTGGATCATCTTCGAGTGATTTAAAAAGATGTTTCTTGAATTTTGGTCTAGGTCTCTCAGTAATATCTACAATGGTATGTGTATTCATCCTTCTAATAACATATTCAAGCATAGAAGATCAAATAAATACCTTTAAAAACTACTGCTTGATGAAACTTCAAACCATTCGTGTTTCCTCATATAATCCTTCTTTCAAAACCTTCTACGATCGATTCAATTGCTATCAATCTGCTCAAACTTCACTTTTGTCTCTTCTAGCTATAACTCTTGATTGCATAGGTATACAATAAGATCTAAAATCACCTTTTATCTTCCACTGCACTACAACATTAACTGCATCACCGGTTGCTAACAAATAACATGTATCTTCACAAAACTTGTTAGCGGTCAGCTAAATCATCATGCAGTCAAGAAAAAACCTTATACCATAAATCAAAATAATCTAAATATGCAAGTAAAACTTACTACACATGTATCTAGGGGATTTTCAATAGATTCAACAATATTTTCTCCCCCTAAGTCAATGATGACTTAGTTAGATGAAGAATTATCCACACCTAGTAAAGATGTGATATCTTCTAATAGTTTGTCTTCACTCTTCTTCACCCAAGTCATGTTCATCTAATTCTTTACCTCATCAACATTCACAATCTGTTTTCCCTTTTTCTTGTCTGACTTATTAACCGGTTGGTTCACCTTGTTTTTCTTTTCTCTACAAAACCTAGCAATATGTCTTATCTTGTGACAATGAAAACATTACATACTTGTTGATCTCCAAGGTCCAGCATTGCCTCTATTTGTCCTCAATTTTTAGTTAACAACCATGTTTCCATAGTTGTGACAATATGAGCATCTAACATTCCACTGGTTCTCATTCAGATAAGGACTCTGTCGGTTTACTTGTACCCATTAATTGTTCACTCTTGACCTACACTCATTATCTCTATGTCCATACTTGTTGCAGTTGTAACAATGACCATGAAAAATACCTGGTCTAGCATTAGATCTAAAATTAGGAACACTAGATCTGACATTTTTCTCGCTTACAATAGCAACTTATGACAATTGAAGAAAATTGGTCTATAGGATTTCTTACTAGATTTTCTTGGAGTTACCTTTGGTGAGGCTTTCTCATCTTGCATGTCCTTCTTGGTTCCAAAGGATTCACCAAATTCATAATTGGTGTAGTCAAGACTTTGCTTCTCTCCATTCATTCTCTTATTTTTGAGCTATTCATCAAGTTTTGCAGAACTTTCTTTAAACTTCTTGAGTAAATCATTTTCAACCTTCAACTCACCTTTCAGTTTCTCATTTTATTTTGTTAGATTTTCATTATTCCTTAGGGATTCTAGATTTGATTCAATAGTCCCTTGTATATGTTCATTTGTATCATGGAGATGTTCATTCAATGTGCCAACCTCTTGTTCATATTTGAAAAACTCATCCACCTCAGATGTTAGGTCATTGTCTTTGGCTTTTAGGGCTTCCTCTACAATTGTCTTCACTTCTTCTACAACCTTCCTTTCTTTTATTTCTTCACCCATCCTGATTGAAAAATATTCTAACTCTCTTTTTAGGTTATTCTTGTCTCCATTCAATTTCTTATTCTCTTGGGTCAAAGCTTCTAGGGAAGCCTCAAATTACTGAGACCCAATTTCTTCAGATAGATTATCAATGAGATCTTGTCTCTTAGATAATTATTGAACAAGCTCAGACCTCTTAGCTCTTGACTACTTAATTTTCTCCTTCAACTGGTCAATGAACTCTTCTTCATCTTATATTTGTCTTTGATATCTTAAAATATTCATATATGCCTTAAGGATCCTTCCCAAGCTATTAGGATTCTTCAAGGGAACTTGGCTCTGATGCCAATTGTTAATGTTATAAGGAACTGAGAGGGGGGTGAATCAGTGTAACCATAATTCTACAAAATATTTTCATCAACTTCCACAATAACCAACATCCAAAGCTAAATGTAAAATAAAATCATAACAAAACATACATCCATGAAATAAACACAAAGACACCAATGTTTTTATCGTGGAAACCCTTGTTAAAGGGAAAAATCATGGTGAGAATTATCACCCACAAAAATCACTAGTGCAACAACAAGTCTTTCCCTATTAGGAGCATTACAACCACATATTTAAGGGCATACCTGATTAAGAGTATCAGTAGCCTAGTTATAAGCTATTACAATAGTCCTATTGGGAACTACGTTGTTAAGGGATTTTTAACTCCTTTTGAGAGTCATCCTATTAGAGGATTTAGTCTTTAGACCTATTAGGATCCTTCTTACCATATTAAGAGTAACTTTATTATAGGATTTAGACCCCAAGTCTATTAGAACTTTCCTTGAGTAGAAAACTCAAATGAAATGATCTGAAAGTAGCACACTCTACTTGACAAATCTGCTTCAATGCTACTCATTGTTTTGTTCTAAACATATAAACTTTGCCTTCATCTATCTCAATCATGACAACAACAACAACAACAAAACACTTAACCACACTAATTCCTTCAACTTCATGTTATAAACTATTTTAGGTCGATGGAATAATGTAAAATGTCTTTCATGTTGTTGGCCTCCAAAACCTAATCAAAACTCATAAGAGATCACTCAACATAGGAAATTAAATTCCCCAACGTTGACCCTCAACAATACAATTCACAAATAAATCAAACCTTGACACGTAATTGATTGCTACCTTGATTTCATCACCTTGACTGGACCGGTTGACTATTCTTGTTGAAATCACTTGTGTTTTCCTCAAATATCCATCTATGTGTTGGATCACCTTACGCAATTATAGATGTAGGTAAACATGACTCTGTAGAGATATTGTCTACATGATCACATCATCTGAATCCTTCAGATTATCACCCCACACCAAAATTACCATGAATGACTGTATTATCACTGATACACTAAACACTTCAAAAATTTCTTGAACAATCACCTTCATCATTGGTATATCTGATTTAATCTGTGAATTAGACTTGTTTCCAACAATGACAACACTACAAAATTCACCACATGATCTAGGATAAGATCATCTTCATTAGATGCCAACATAGTGCGAGGGATAGGCTACTGGCGATGAGTGTTAGATTAGCTACAGGTCTTTGATTGGACATTGTTTAGAGCATGTGAGCCATGGGGTCACTAGGATGGTTATACATAGAGAGAGGATGACAGATAGGATGTATACCACCTTACCTATATTCATACAAATTGTTGGCTGCTAGGTAGAATAATACATATGATTTACATATATATTCCCTCATGCATGATGAGATAGTTTGGATTGGTGTAGGATGCAGTCCCTAATGGATTCCTTCACCCACTGGTCATGAGTGAGGTAGGGGAATGGGGATATAGAGAAGATCTAGTGACTTCTCGATTGATCTGGAGGAGTATGTAGCCTATTCTGTGGTAGAAAGGGCAAGATTTTCCAAGATGATTTTGACGTCCAAAATAGGAATTATATAAGGATGTCAAAGAGCATGATGGAGCATCTTGGCCTCCATTCATTCCCACATAATTTTTTTGATAACAGGTCTCTCGAAGACCCCAAGTATAAAGAGATAGGAGTTGATAAGATGGGCCTCCCACATGGTGGATTAGGAAACACTGGAGATTTTTTTTATTGAGGTCATATTCAGAACCTTTATTGAGCAGAGTCATGCTCATTTTGAAAAAGTATGTCCAAAATGCATCTGTTTGGATGAACATCTTAAAGGAAAAATTGAATTTGGACCTTGGGTGGCAAACAATCCAAAGCCTGAGGAAAGCAGAAGGTCGGTGTATCATCCTAACTGTTAGATCCAATTCCAGAGCCCCTCTTAAAGAATTAGATGAGAAATTAGAGAGAGCTTGGAAGCTGGTAGAAGAAGCATAGTCTTACGTGACATTTGACCTCAGAGCTACTCGGGTGGGCTCCCAACCCCCGAAACCTTCCTGGCTACCCCATTTTGTTTGTCATGTGAGGGGGAGGAAATTCAAGAAGAAAAAAAGATAGTTGCTGCCAGAGCACTGCTCTAGAGAAGAAAGAAAAAGGAGGCCAATGGGCCTTCCCCCGATAAGGACTCGAGCTCGAAACCTAAAAATGTGGTTGAAGTCCAAGAAATTCCCTCCACTGCCTCCTCTAAAATAGACAACGCTCCAGAGGATCCACCAGAGATATCATACATAAATTTTGATGATTTATTCCACGTCAATGAACGGGGCATCCCGCACGTGGCTTAAAAGAAAATGACCGAGGAGGCGATGTATAAGCAGGATGTGGACACCCTCTAGGAGGTAAAAGAGATTGATGCACAAAAATGCTCTCAAGAACAAGAAGGGGGGTGTCAATAGGAAGAAGTCAAAAAAGGGGCAGAGGAAGGAAGAAAAGATATTAAAGAAAAGGAAAAGGAACAAGAGAATAAAAGGGTTGAGGAGAAATTATTGGTCTCTAGGAAAATCGGACCTTCAGGATCAACTATACCCCCAATTGCCACACTCAAATCCCAAACAGATGACCAAGGCCCATTGCCTCCTCCCAAAACACATGAAGTAGAAACTACCTCATGATTTTAGTAGGAGGGATTCCAAGATGAACATGTCTCCCAGCCACCACCAGCCTCCCCATCCACAAAAGATATCCTGGGGGATAATGCAAGGGCAAGAGAAGAACATAGAGATAATAAGCCTGACGACAACGCCAAAGAAATAATAATGGAGAGACCAGAGAAAAGGTCCATGGAAACCTCCCTAGGTTCAAAAATAATAATGGGTGAGGCACAAGGCCCTCCATAATGGCTAGTAGAATCCTGGAGAAGCAAAATGATAATAGAAATATCGGCTCCTCTTTCACTATCCAAAATGTTGGCCGAAGAAAAAGTGGTGAAGAAGCCAAAAAGGGCTCATACCCTCCATACAATCTGGAGGGGTCTAGATGGATGCATGGTAGAAATAGTAGCGACCCCACCAGAAAATAGGGAAGAATCTAAAGTAACAGCCAAATAATACACCATAAAAGAGATTCCCATGGGCCGATGAGTCTAGAGTGGAGAATTGGACCTCCTTGATGATGCAAGTCAGGCCATCTATGAATGGTACAAAAAAGAGTACCAAAATCATAAAGAAATTTAAGCCTCAGAGGCTAACCTCCAAAGTCTCTTGACATAACTTGCACTCCCCCTCTCTTCTATAATGCTAGAGTCCTCCACCTTTAGAATGTCGCTCTCATAGGGCAATATAGATGCACTTCAAGTCATGAAGAAGAAAGTGTTGGCAGTGGATAAATGGGTAACTAGACAGTTGGAGGTGGTAAGGAGATTTTTATCCAAATCCCTCCTAAACCTATACAAAGACCATGACATTTTCAACCATCTTAATGGGATCATCCCAGCATGGAAAGTAGAGTCCAAAAAATATGAGGATTGGAAGGATAGTATTGAAAAAAATTTGTGCCTAGGAGAAGAAAATTTGGCTGAGACATAAATTTTGGGTAATGATCTTTATGAGTTCCCGAAGACCCAATACTTTAGACTTGCATTCATAATCAGGATGAACAAGCAATTGGTAAAGGTCTTAGACACTCATATTATGGCGGTCGGAGATTTGATGGACCATTATGCAACATTTATTCAAGAAGCTACATTAGCAAACCCAATGAGACCTGATACATATAGTCATATTGATTCTTTATTAATTAAATTTGAAGAGCTAGATGATGCACAATTTTGGCCACCAGGAGATTTTGATAGTTTGGTTAAGGGAAAGCTTTCCCAGCTGGTGCTAAAGCCTCATGATGCTACTAGAATCACCTCCGAGATGAAGGTATATGTTGGGGATGCCAAGGATTATCTGGATGAAGAAACCAGCAAAATGGATTGTTGAAAGGAGGCGGATGAGGAGGGCATAATTAGAATATTGGAGGCCTTCAAGAATTTTTGAGAACACTAAATTCCATGGGTTCTGGAATTTCCCCTCTCATGAATCCATATCCTTTTATTCATTATTCTTTGAGTGCAAGTTCCCGGAGTCTGGATGTACAAACTCCCTTCTTTGTATTCTTTATGGTGGTCCATGTTGATGATTCTTTCAGAGTCGACTGACATTCGTCCTAGATTATTGTTAGCATTATGTCATAGATTGAGTACAATGAAGCTTCAAAGTGACAGGAGAAATGTAAGAAATTGAAAACATCTTCCCAACTCCTGAGGCATTGATCAATCAATTAATATTTGAGGGTAAAAGCACAATAAATTGTCACCCTTTTAAAAAGGAAAAGGTTAACAAAACAAAAATAGTAAAACTTCAAGGGCATAAAAGTCACATTTCTGTTGAGAATTTGAAGATGATGTAAATAGATGAAATGTGTGAAATAGGATAAATTTTATGCCTGTAATTTTAAAAAAAAAATTGAACAAAAATTAATATGTTTTTTGAATTTTTTAGGTCTAGTTTTCATTTCCTAAAAATATTGCAAATCGGGGAGTTTACTTCCCGCCAAATCATTATAAGCAAAACATAGTTTTTTCCTCCAATTTCAGAATATGTTTTAGATGAAATATATAGCTAGTGCAGGAAAAAAAGAAAGAAGTGTTTTCGATCTATATTTTTCCTGTTATAAGTATTCAAAATCGAACTTACCTGAAATCAACAATTTTTGTCTCCCGCCACTTTTCCCCTATTAAAACTATACCAAAAAATAAATAAATTATATATTATTGAAGAGGACTCTCTTCTCTAGTGTTGTCTATGATTTTAAAAAATTTCTAAATTGATTTAGCATTTTTTTATATTTTCCAAATCAATGACTTCCCAAAGCTTTATATACCTACATGTAGTTTTTATTGAATTTGTTCAACGTTTTGTAGTTGAAACAATATAAAATTTATATGTCAAGAATCACCGTTCTGAGATATAGAAAAGGGTACTTTTATTTTTTTGACATTTTCTATTTTGAGCAGAGAAAAGAATAGTAGAAGTGCAAACTTCTATATTTTTATGTTTTTGTAGGTTTGGTTGCCAACATGGCATGCCACCTAGGGAGACTCGGCCCAGTCAGACTCAGTCGAGTCCTACTGGCCCTTGCATTGGCTCACACAAAATTATACTGGGCCATGTAAGCACCATTTAATGTCGCGTGGCACCTAGGTGGACTTGGTCATGTTAGACTCGGCCGAGTCTAACTGGGCCAAGTCAATTGATTTAGCTTAAAAGCTGACAGTTTATTGTGATTTTACCCTTGATGTATAGGGGGAGTACCCAAAGATAGGGAGTTGTCACTGCATTTATGGAGTTATTCTTCTTCTTCCTTTCCTCTTATATTTTTTGTCCCTTTCGATAATTGTAATATAATAAGAATGATTCTGACAATTAAGGTAGTACCGACTGTAAATATTGTATTCAATGTAAATATGTAGGTTATATAGGTTGTAGATCCTGATGTAGATAGTGAGCCTTGTCTATATAAATAAGAAGTCCAACGTCATTGGAAGGGTCAGAAAAATTGATGATTTTGTTGTCTATACGATTGTTGCACTCTTATTTCTGGTTTAACTGCTAGATTGATTTCAGTAGATTAATGCTCCCTTGGAGCCATGGATGTACCAACCAGTGATGCTGGCTCTTAAATTTAATGAAGGAATAAAAGACTACTCTTGGTGTTTCACTTTGTGTCATCTCTGATTTTGGGTTTAACAAATATCTTTCATGTTGTATGCTTACTTATGTCCTCTGCTACATTTCTTTGGTAGTTAAATGAAATGCTACTTTTTCACTATTATTGTATGTGTTGGTTGATGATCTTACTTACATTTAGCATGAGTATTGGTTCTTCTTCTTGAGCACTGTCGATGTTTGAAAGTTTACAATATGACTATAGATAGATTTTCAATCTAACTTTGATCTATCTTTTGCATTTCTTTATCAAAGCTAACTATTACTTGCAGGAAGCCTTACCCATTCCAAGTCCCCAATATTTGATGAGTTTAAAACTAGTAGGTCCCTTATCATAAAACAACCATTTTCCCAAATGAACCATCCCTGTACTATCATGACTCGATTACGAGGTGTGTGCTAAAATGTTGACACACTTCTATGAATCATTCCATCCAAGGTTGCTCAAGAATGAGGCCTCAAATATCGATCCATAACTCTCTAGTCATGGAGTACAAATGTGTGAAATGGAGGCCCTTAGATTGACCTAGTTAGTGCCTATGCAAGTACACCATGAAATGAGAGATTCAAATGCATGAAAATGAGATCTACCCTATATGATAACAATGCATCAAAGGAAATTAATCTAAATGATAACAATGCATGATTATTCTATGAAAATAAATACAAATGCAAGTTTAATCTATGAAAATAAACATGAATCTAATCGACATGAATAGCCATGAATGTAAGAAGAAGAAGACAAGAAGAGAGAAGTTGCAATATCCAAGCTTGAGTGCTCAAATCCTCCTCCAAAATTGCTCTCCAAACCTGCAGCATAATAATACTATGAAAACCTATATATGAATGATTGATTGATGATTATTGATGATTGATGATTGATTCATTATTATCCAAATGAGAAGGAGAGGTTTCCTTATAAAGAAAAGTGAACGGTTGAGATTACGAGGCAAAAATAAATAATCAATGGTTGAGATTAAGAGGCAAAAACCCACCACTTAGGAGGATGTGAAGAAAAAGGGATTTTTATTTAATTTTCATTTAATTTATTTCCTTTTTCATCAAATAAAGTGCTTTAAGTGGGGATTTTTATTTATTTAATTAAAAGAGGGGTTTTCTTTATAATTAAATAAATTAGAAGAATTTTATTTAATTAAAAGGGAGATTAAATCTTTTAATTAAATGAGATAAATTTTATTTAATTAAAAGGAAAATTAAATCTTTTAATTAGATAAAAATGATCAAACCTTAGGAAATATTGAAATAATTGAATTAATTACAATTTGATCAAGGAAATTGATTTGAATTGAAAATGTTCCAAAGCATTGATTCAGAAAATTTGATAAATTGATAAAATGATAAATGGGGCCAAAGTCTAGGAGACCATTTTAGGGTGCATACATTCGCCCCTCTTTGACAAATGTGTGGTCGACTCAGGAACACATGTAGTCAAAGAATGTAGTTGAAGTGTGAGGTTGATTTGGGATCACAAAACAACCTAGACGTGTGGTCGATTCAGGAACACATCAGGACAAAAATAAGCACAATTGAAAAAGACAAAGTCAACACCAACATAAGTAATTGACATGTTTGAGATAAGAATCTCAAGCAACGCTGATATAATTGATAAAGCTGAATCAAATATTGAAGTTTGATAGGTACTATCCCCTCATGATTGAAATCGAAATGAGATAGAGGAGAAACAACAAATTAATAAATTTGATCAAATTGAACTAAAGATAAGGTTCTTGATGTAAGATGAAAGATATAAGGATCTCAGAACCAAGGTAGATCATTAAGCATGAAAGATTATGCCCCAAGGTTGATTTAGAAGAAAAGAAGAAGAAGAGAAAAGAAGGCGAAAGAAATAGCAGAGAAGAAGAAGTGGAAAGAAATGGAAAGAAGAAAGAGAATTTGCCTCAAGATAGAGAATGCCCCAAAATTAATCAACTGGTTAAGATAGAAAATTTTGATTGAGATCATGAAAGAAGATAAGGAAATGAAGATCAGAACGTGATCATAGCTGATTAAAAGTCCACAAGAAAGATAAAGGAAACCCTCTCAAACTCATAATGTAGCCTAAAAATGCAAACTAATATGAGCTCTAACAATGCAAGCTACATGAAAATGCAAAGGTGTACTTGCAATAGAGAAACAAACATAGGATCTTTTGTTCATCATTCAGAAGAGAATGTTAAGGAACTTATTTTCATCATTGGGTCATTATTAATGGACATCAGAAAATCACACAATCATCACTAGTCACAAGTGCAACTATGAAGATATGAATGTGATTTATATCAGAAACATCACACAACCATCACATAAAAAATGTGTGCTAAAATGTTGACACACTTCTATGAATTATTCCATCCAAGGTTGCTCAAGAATGAGGCCTCAAATATTGATCCATAGCTCTCTAGTCATGGAGTGCAAAGGTGTACTTGCAATAGAGCAACAAACATAGGATCTTTTGTTCATCATTCATTAGATAATGTTACGGAACTTATTTTCATCATTGGGCCATTATTAATGGACATCGGAAAATCACACAATCATCACTAGTCACAAGTGCAACTATGAAGATATGAATGTGATTTATATTGGAAACATCACACAACCATCACTAGTCACGAGTGCAACTATGAAGATATGAATGTGATGTATATCGGATTTGAAATGTGGAAAGATTCTAACATAAGCGTCAAAGACATAAAGGTCAAGATGACTATGATGTTAGCTTACCCAATTTAATATAGAAAAACCTTGTTTGCATCAAGGCATAGAGGCCAGGATGACTAGCAGAACGGTTGTTTAAAAATAGTGAAGCATAAAGCAGGAAGCAAAGAAAAACATGTCCCATGCCCCAAGTCCTCTAGCTATGCATCACAGAGAGACTTATTAGACAAGGACACTCAATGAAAATCAATAACAGTCAGCACACAAAGAAAATATCATGACTTAGCTCAAGCATTAAGTGTTGTGTTTAAAAATTTAAGTGTGTTAACTGATACCGAGTTCCGAGGATAAGGATCGAATGCTTGCAAGCAGGTAAGACCACATGACAAAATGGGGTAAGACCGAACTTATAAGTGTTGAAAAACAATTGATGTCAGGGGTTGTATTAAAAAATACAGTTGGGGTGGTGTTGAAAAACACCATTTGTGAGGTGTCCTAAAGACGAATGCATCCAAGAGACCAAAGCTAACACAGGTATGCCCCCTAGAAAAAGACAAAGACCAATTCCAAACCAAGGCAACAAGGACAAGGCATGATGGAGAAAGGCTAAGTGTTGAGGTCACGCGCTAAGAAATAGGGGTGCAAAGGCCTCAAGTAGCACCCATTTCCAAGTTTTCACTACTTGGATTTTATTGCAATTTTTTCATTTTTTATTTTCTTTTTTTTTAGGACTTTTTATAATTTTTTTGAATTTTTGCTACCAAGGCGCCTATTTCTAGGTTTTCACCAAGGCACTTTTTCTATTTTTTTTGAATTTTTTGAATTTTTTTGTTTTTTTGAAATATATAATTTTTTTGGAGATACATCAAAGCGCCTATTGCTAGATTTTCACTAAGATGATCATTTTTTCAGGACATTTTCCAATTTTTAGAATTTTTGACAATATATCATTTTTTTGAATTTTTTCAGGATCAATAAATATGTACAAAAGGGATGCCCCCAGATAGAATAGGCATCAAACTCCCAAGAAAGATCACAACGCACAGTCCCAATGTTTTAGCAAGGTGGGGACATGAGGGATTAGCAAGTTGGTGGAAGAGATGGAAGACAAGAGAATGAAGGAGAATGAAGGGAAGAAATCCTCAAAGGAAAACTCCTCAAGAGTACCCAAGCTAAGGAAAAAGAAACATCATGTAAAGGACATTTGGACAAGAATGAAAGGCTAGCATAGGATAAGTCACAAAAGTGTAATGCAAGAGTTGGGAAGGATGCAGTTCAAAGGAGTAGACATGCCAAGAGGCTTCATAGCACCGTGTTTTACTTTTTTTTTTTTAGCTCAAGACCAAAGGGGAAAAGGATAGTGATAAGAGAAAATGAATGGAGGAATATAGAGATGAAGGCTAAACATGGAAGGAATGAAAGCAAGATCATTGTAAGATAGCTCACAAGATAGCCCAAATGTTCATGTATAGATCAACATTGTCAAGATCAAAGAGAGAATACGGAATGGATGAAAGATCTAGAAGAACTACGCATGGTGCCTGATTGCTAGGTTTTCATCATGGTACTTATCCAAGGTGCCAAAAGGGAGTGATTTTCACCATAGGATGAATTTATTTCTCTTTAATTTTTTCTTTTTTTGAATTTTTTTTTATTTTTTTGGAAGAAGGCAAGCTTTTTAGATAATGCTCCTTGAAAGGATAAACCATGACATGCTAAGGATAAAAAATGATATGCTCAAAGATGCCGATAGGGAAAGGAAGATGAAAGAGGAAAATGGAGGATAAGGTTTTATGCAAAGTGAGTGAGGTTGGAAGATAGGAGGAATAGACAAATGAGGAAAAATGATAGAAGGTAGAAGGATAGTGCATGGAAGAATTGTGAAAGGGTAGATGGAAAGGAAGGCAAGATCAACATCAATACACACCTTGAAGGGTGGCGAGAGGATGGAGGAAATGTGAATGAAGGAATATGTGAAGGGATATGGTGAATGGATAATAGAGGTTGTAGTTTAGGCACATGGAATGAAAGAATGTTTTTGGAAGAATGTTCTTGTAGTTTTCTTCTTAGATATCTCTTTTGAATTTATGCCCCCATGTCGATTAGAGGAGACATGGTGATCTTCTTTTTTAGATGGATTCTTGTATTGCTTATTTTTCTTGTATTGAACATTCAAGTTTCTTCCAAAAGACTTGGGACTTGTAGAGGAAGAAGAAGAATATGGCTGGTTTAGATGGGTGGATGGATGAAAATGATTCAAGGGTATGCATCTATGTTGATCTTGAGGAAAGATAGGAGATGGAGGGACATAAGGACCCAAGATGAATGACAAATTAGGAGAGTTAGGAGGGGAAAGTGAAGGGACATAAGGACCCAAAATGGAAGGAAGAAGTGAAGCCCTTAGTATTGGTGGAGGAGGTCCAAGGATGGACGTGGAAGACACAAAAGGATAATCAATAAGTTCATCAGCATGTATATGACAAGCAAGGACATCAGCATCTTTAGAGTGAGCATTAGGATTTTCAATAGGACTGTGAACATCTTGAATAGGAGCACCTTCTTTGATATGATTTTTCAAATCTTGCAAAGACTTAGGAAGAGAAGAAAGTGGAAGTGAACATGGAGTGGTAAAACAAGAAGATGGAAGACTTTGATCTTGACAAGGATCTTTGGATAGCATAAGCGCATGATTTTTCTCTTGATTTTCAATAGGCTCAATATTAGAAGTAACAACACCATTTTTAATAACCTTAATGGAAGTATGATCTTTGGAAAGTCTAAGTGGGGTAAGGTTATTTTGATTGTCAATAAGCTCAACGGTGTAAGTAGTAACTTGATCTTTCTTAGGAGAAGACTTAAGACATGGTGGAATGAATGAGAAAGGGCGTAAGGGATCAAAAGAACCATGATGTGGATAAGAGACATCATAAAGAGGATTGGATGACATGGAGGTTTCTTGATCTTGATCTTTATTTGTGTTCTTTTCTTTATCATTTTTAGAGTCCTCTTGACATGGAGCCACTTCTAAGGACAAGCAAGTATGTTGGAATTGTATGGGAGACTTGGGAAGAGATGATGAAGGATTAGCTGAAGTAGGCATTATAGCATATAAAGGCTTAGGCTCTTTAGGTTTAGCATTATTGAAAGTATTTTCAGCCAAGTGAAGGTTAGCTTGAGTTTCTTTAATAGGCAGCCCTTGAGGATAACTATAGGGAACTGCATGAAAAGCATTAGGACTTTTGTCGGATGAAGGATTTGTGGAAGGTTTGGAAACTTTAGGAGATGTATGAGTATTGGAAAAAGTAGAGGGTGGAAGGGAATCATTACAAAACAATGGTTCATCATTAACATGATCTTGCTTGAGAGTGCAATATTTATTTTCAGCTCGAGAATACTTAGAGGAGGGATAGAATTCACGTTTGTAATTAACGCAAAAAGCTTTCTCTTCCTCAAATCTATCATCGAAGTATTGTTCATAAAACTCATCAAAGTCTCTTTCAAATTTAGAATCATATGGATCACCATCACAATCTCTCCACTATTAACCCCCATCCCTAGTAAGTGTGGGCACACGACGAGGAGGACCCTCAGGAATAAAGGTGTCATAGGTATGAATATGCATTTCATCATAATGGCCATCATCAGTATAGGCCACAAAGTCATCAGAATCATAATAGGCAGGATCATCAAAGTCATAGTCATCATAAACAGGCATGTCATTCTTCACGGAAGAGGCATCACAAGGGTTATCATGTTGCTCATTATGGTATGCATTTTGAAGATAATCATGACTCTTGGAAGAAGTAGAAGAAGAATGAGATCGTGAAGAAGAGGAAAATGAAGACCTAGTGGAAGAAGAATATTTGGATATGAAGAATGATGAGAAGACTGAGAAGAAGAATAATATTTAGATGATGAGGAATGATGAGAAGATTTAGAAGATGAATGATGTTTGAAAGAAGAGAATCATTGTGACAAGATCATGTCTATGATTCTAGCAAAGGCGCCTAATTCACTTACTCATTTATATATCATTTTTTCCAATTTATCATCCATGAACTTGTTGGAAAAACAACACTCTTCAAATTGAGAAATGAGTTCGAGATCATCTATCCTCAAGCGAGGTTCCATAACAAGATATTTGAAATTCATGGCTCTAGAAAAGGATGAATCAAGAAGAGATGAATAGAAGGGATGAAAATAGAAGACGATAGACTAGATAATAAGAGGAAAAGAATCAAGAAGATGCGAAGATCTTAGGAAGAAGAGGAAGAAGCATGAAAGAAGAGGAGAAAGAATAGAAATGGAAGACTAGGAAGACATGGGAGATGTGGAAGAAAGAAGACCAAGAGTCATTTTTTGTAATCAGATACCATTTAAGCTCATTTGGATGTTGAGCAACATGTCATAAAACTCTTTGGAGAGATACATTGAAGTTTTTATCACTCAGGAACTCAGATTTGTTTGTTTTAATTGACCAACTAGATGCATTAACATATTTTATCATGAATCAAGCACATAAGACATCAATCAGGGATTTCAAGCAATCAATGTCTTCAAACAATGAGCAAGGGACAAAGCAACCTTGCACATGAACATAGATAGTGTCCTAGTAATTCTACTCCATAATAATGCTACTTGTGTATGTTCCCAAAATGTTTTTCAATCACGCACATAGTCCTAGAGAATAAAAAGTTGGTTGCACTATGGTTCTTAGTAATGGTTTGACTCTGCAACTTTTTCAATCTCAAGTGGGTGAAATCCAATCCCGATGCACCAAGGTTTTGACACAGTCCGAGAATTTAATCAATCAGGAGCTACTGAGGAGATCTGACAACCCACAAGAAACTACACCCATGGAGATTTCTTCCACAAGGACATTTATATAGCGGTTATCACTACCATGGTGAAAATGGCTATTATCGCTTGAGGTTCCATCCACGTGGTTGACCCAATAAAGGGAATGTCCACTACGGTTAACCCTCTCTAACAAGGAAGACTCACAAAATGGACCACATGGGGACTTAGTTTGGATTCAACGGTTCCAAGTTTCTGATTCTCCCAAAAAGGAAAAGAGCATAATCCTCTAGCCTCTTCACCTCACCAAAACATAGCAAACATAATTCATTAACCCACTAATTTGAAATCACCTCATTCAAGGCTCACACAACAACAAATGACACCAATCCCCCAAAGAGAGAAAGTATTGCCAAAAGTTCAAGCCCAAACCAAGTTGACCAATGAGGTAAAAATAAAATCCTTCCCTACGTACAAGGGGATCTATCGTCAAGAAGAGCTTCACATGTAAAAAAGGTGAATGAAGCCCACTCTCTCAAGATCACCACAAATAGTGTTCATAGGTCTTAATTAATATGCGAAACATATATGCAAGAAAGCAAATCTAGGTCCATTTTTAGAGCACCAATTAGAAATGTGATCTATGAAAGCAAGAAACACTCAAGCTAAACACATGAGATGTTCATTTTATTTCCAAAATCCAAAT